>PVIJ01002275.1:25789-165860 GCA_004024925.1 Scalopus aquaticus
CAGCTTTCCATAGTGGTTGGACCAGTTCGCATTCCCACCAGCAGTGTAGAAGAGTTCCTTTTTCTCCACATCCTTTCCAGCATTTGTTGTTGCCTGTATTTTTAATGTGTGCCATCCTCACAGGTGTGAGGTGGTATCTCATAGTGGTTTTGATTTGCATTTCCTTGATTATAAGTGATGTTGAGCATTTTTTCATGTAAACTCTACATGACATACATCTCAGCAAAATCTTGAAAGACACATCCCTCAAAGCGAAGGAAGTGAAAGACAATATAAACAGATGAGATTATATCAAAATAAAAAGCTTCTGTACAGCAAAAGAGACATTAACCAAAACTAACAGACACCCTACCAACTGGGAAAAGATCTTTGCACACAATACATCTGATAAAGGACTGATAACAAAAATTTACAAGAACTCACACAACTCAACAAAAAAAAAGCCAATAACCTAATCAAAAAATGGGCAGAAGAGCTCAAAAGGCACTTCTCCAAAGAAGAAAAGCAAATGGCCAACAGATACATTTTTAGTTTTTTAAGGTAAATCTAGATTACTTTCCGTAATAGTTACACCAGCTCACATTACCACCAGCAGGGTAATAGGGCTCTTTTTTCCCCACATCCTCTCCAACACTTGTTGGGGGGCCTTTTAATATGTGCCGTTCTCATGGGTATGTGGTGGTATCTCATTGTAGTTTGAATATACATCTCTTTTATTAGAAGCAATGATGAAACAATTACTGTACAAAAATGAACAATGATGTAAGAAAACAAAAAGTGGTGGTGCTCATTTTTCATGTGACTTTTGGCCTTTTGGATGTTGCCTTTGGTGAATCATCTGTTCATATCTGCTGCCATTTAATAATTGGATTATTTGGTTTTTTATTGCTGAATTGTATGAATTGTTATAATATTTGTTGGATATTAATCCCTTATCAGTTATATATTGTTTGACTATTTCCTCCGATTCAGTCGGTTGTCTTTTTAATTGTCTCGTATTTTACTTCCCTGTGTAGAAGCTTCTTAAGTTGAAGTGATACCAAGTGTTTATTTTTGGTTTTAGTTCTCTTCTCATAGGGGTTGAATCACAAAAAAATATCTTTATTGTGTTGTTGATACCACAGAATACATCACCAGTGTTTTCTTTTATATATTTTATTGTTGCAGATTTTACATCTAAACCTTTCATCCTTTTGGAGTTTATTTTTTGTTGATGGTATTAGTAAGTAATCCAACTTCATTCTTTTATGTTTTGATATGTGCTAGAACAACTCACCAAATTCACTAACGCTATTATACTCATGGTTACAATTTATTACAGGAAAAAAACATATAAGTGAAATATCAGCTCAAAGGAAGACATGTACAGAGCAGAATCTGGGTGGGTTCCAAACACAAAGTTTCTTTTTTGCTCACTATGTGTGACCCTCCCAACATCATGTGAGACAATATGTATGGAATATTGCCAATCAGGGATAGTTACCTTCTTTGATGTTCAGAGATTTATTGGACTTCATTAAATGGGTATGATCGATTATTGCCTATGTGGCTGACCTAAAGAACCTATCCTGAGTCACATGTTGGTCTTTCTGGCATTGGTAGGCCCTACCCTAATATTTTTGGGTATTGCTGACCCCTCCTTAACACACTGTATGCGGGAAACGTATTTATATGTTTTACGTTGACTGGTAGCAGAGCACGGGACACATATTAATACGTTTAATATGTATAATATGTTTTTTATAGACTAGCAGTAGAATGCGGGTAATGTATAAATATGCTTATTTTTATACTTTTTTTTTATACTTTAAAAATTAGCAAAAATGGCCCGCGCCACCTGTTAGGGCACGATAAAAACTACCCGCAAACAATGTGTTAATGTTCACATGACCAGATCCTGCCCTAATGAAGACATTCCTATGAGATAGAGCATAGATTGATTACCTCCCAGAAGTTGAGAGCAAAGGCCACATCTCTCTTTGGGAAAAGTCAAATTTTTTGCTACACAAAAGTGAAATGGATCTCTGTGGATTAATAACTTTAAACACCAGGATGGGATTTGCTACATCCTTTTACCCTCTGATATTTGACTGTCAATTTCCCAGGTAAATTAGACTAGCTCTGGAGTGAAGATAGTAAGGAACTGACTTGTAGCTGACACAGCATGATGATGTAACAGTAGCCAGAAATAAACCTTAGTATTTGTAATACTGAGATTTGGGAATTATTATGACAGTATAACTTCTAGAATGGAATTAACTAATGAAAAAGCAGTTGAAATCTGCCTCTCCCTTTCTTTTGTGCTTGATTTGCTGCATCTGCCTGAGTCCAAGAATCATGGCAACTTATGTTTTCACTTTCGGGTGGTAAAGAGACCAAGAGCACACATTTCTGCCAGACCCAACCATATCTCTACTCATTTGGTCCCAGTTTCTTCACCAGTCACAGGTTTCTTAATTCAGAGAACAGATAGGACCCAATTATCAGGGAAGCATTGTTGCACTATCTAATTCAGCTTTCACAACCTTAAACCAAAGATTCTGATTTGCCTTTGGATGTTTGTATCTGCTCTCAGAGGGTTAAGAACCCAGAAAGGGAACGATGATGACCCCCAGCTCCAACACTGGGCTCCAGAAAAGACTAAGTCTGCTGAATTCTGTATTTGTTAGTGGGCAGAACTGGTAGGAAATGTTAGTTCAAGTAGATCTCTTTGTTAGTTCATTTTTAATAGAGAAGACTATTCTAAGAATAGAAAATGACAATGCCTGCTTGCTATTAAGGCCCTAGTAGGGGCCTTAACAAGGACCTAGTAGGGCATTCCAGGAAAGAATAAATATTTTGGTTTAATCAGTGGAGGTCATCTTCTAGGATGGGATCAGTTAATGGCTGAGGCAGTTGGCATTTTCAATGAGTCTGAGGTTGCCATGTGCACAGTCAGGAAAGCCAGAAAGCCAGAAAACAGCTGATAGACTGGTCATAGTGCAGCCAGTCAAGAGGGCAAGAGAGCCTCTGAGAGAGGAGCTGGAGTGGTGGGTGGCTTTGAAGAGGAAGCCAAGAGTCTATATTTGATCTAAGAGATAAAAGGACAAAGTGGTTGAAGCAGTTCACATAAGAATTAATTTCCAAGGAAACAGGATACTTAGCAAATTGTCTCTTTTCCTGAATTGACAGATATGATAGGAACTATAGTAATACATCTCAAAGGATGAACAGTTTATTCCCAGGGGTACTTTATTTACTGAAAAGTAAATCTCACTGAGAACCCGGCTGGAAATATCTTTTCATTTACTATGCTCTCTGCCTGCCTTGCCTTTAATAGAAAACAAGCCAGAATGTTCTCAAATAAAACTAAAGCCAAAGCTAGTGAGTTCCAGAGGAACATTTATAACAATAATTGCAGACAGAGAATCATTCTTTCAGGGATTGCAGTTCCCTGACCTCCATGCTGAAGTGGAAGAGAACAATACTACATGATACTGGGACTGATGTGTCCTATAAAGTTAAGAGATAGTCAGCTGGGACTCAGGGGTAAAGGAAATCTGGACAGAAGGAAAATATCCAAGAGAAGGATATTTTTAAAATGTAGGAAGACTTTTAAGGAAATATGTTGAACTATTTGTTAACTCATGGCTAGCTATAACTTACTTTTTAATTTTTCTTTTCTTTGTCTCCTTTAGCACTAAACCCATGTCCACTGTTGTCTCCTTGATCTAAATAACTCCAGTAACTACTCCTAGGCAGATATCAAAAGCAGAACTGCATATAGGTGCACTTGATAATTGTTTAGTTTTATTGTATTATTATTATTATTATCATTATTATTGCATATAGGGACACTTGATAATTGTTTAGTTTTATTGTATTATTATTATTACTGAGATACAGTTGGTTTACAGCACTGAATATGATATAGGGGAATATGCTCACATCTTCAGAGGTGTGTTACCATACCATATCAACCACCAGAACACCTAAAGTCCTCCACCAAGCTCTTTGGGCCTCCGATGTTTTTGCAAAACTAGCAGAATGATAATGATGAAAGCAGAATAGCCACAATGAGATAAACACATGTGTAGAATAAATTTCTTCTCTTCATGTGATAAGCTTCATTGGCATGTACTACTGGGCTTAGTGCAGAATGGAGACCCTCCCTTTTTAACTGAAATCAGGGAGAGCAGCTCCTGAAGTTGTTGTGATGGGTTTACCTGCTTCAAAATAGTTCCTCTCCAGGTGTATTCTTAGAGTCTGAAAGATACTTTTCATGCCATTAAAATTATTTCTTGGAACCTTGGTGAAGATAACCATCTCTGACTAAGCTAGGATATGAGGCCATCGGATTATGTGGCAGGAGTGAATGAATGTGGCAACTACAACATGGGTGAAGTCCTTTCTTCTCTTTGGCATCCTATCTTGAAGAGAGCAGCCCCAGAGAAGTGGCACTGGGAGGGGGTGGGGAGGCTTTGATGGGCAAGCATGGATCTGGGATATGGATGAACACTTGTCAAGACCTGTTAAACATTGGTAAGGCACAGGGCTTCATGAAGATGCTAAGTGTTTGTTGGGAATAAACAGAGGGAAAGGAAAATAATAGATGAAAAGGGGGACCTTTGTGAGACAGATATTTTCTACTTCACAATTTTTAAATTTCTCATCTGGTAGTACCACTTATTTCTTGACCAAACCATCTTCATTTATGAGTTTTAGCTCTAGTAGTTTCTCTAGGATGTATGTTTATGTGTTATTAACTCACAGATTTTAATTTTTAGAACAGGTTTAAATTTACAGAACGATTGATTAGGTAATATAAAGCTACTATCCCTCCTCTCCAGTTCACCTATTATTAGCGTCTTATATTAATGTGGTTCATTTGTTAGAATCAGTCAACTGATATCAATGCATTATTATTAAAGACCACAGTTTATATTAAGTTATACTTTTTGTTTTGTATAGTTACATGATCTTTTGGGAACTGCACAGTGTCATATATCATACAGAATAATTTCACTGCCTAAAAAATTTCTGCGTTTCATCTATTCTCCCCCCACCACTTACTCTCTAATTGAATATAACAGCTAATGTAATAGTCAACTAAATGCACATATATGCACATGCTAGATGAACATGTAAGTGTGTAAGTACACTATATTTTCATGTGTTTACACACACAGTTTTATATTGAAGTGATATAGTTTCCTTCTGACTGTATTTAAAATATCTGGTAAAATAAGAAGCTGTGTATATGCAGTTATTCTGCCTTGTTTCTGAGGGTTTTCTCTGATAGGACAATATTATCATCTATCATTAAACCCATGGAAAGCCAAACTTATCACCTTGACACCATGATCGATCATGAAACTTAAGATTTCCTTGTAAAAGTTGGATGTCATAGCAACCTCTGTTATATATGAGGATCCAATGCTTCTGAATTTCTCTAAATATCAGGTGCAATTGGCATCTTTGCACTGTAATGAATTAAAAGTTATTCAAGTGGAATGATTTTATATTGTGTACCATTAATTTATTAAATCTGTTTGTCTTGATCTTCCTTCATTGTTGATTTTCTTGTTTAGTGAAACAAAAACAGTATCTATTTATGGATACCATATTGACATAGCTCAATGCATTATTTTTTATTTATTTATTTATTTTTGCTTTTAATAGTTAAATTTAAATTATGATAGTTTTAGGTCAGAAAAGAATGAATTCCAAGGCTTGCTTGGTACGTTTAGGCACCTGACCTCTGTGTAATCTGTCATGGTGCTAATGAGCTAGGAGGGAGGTGTGGACATGTGCTAGAAGTTATTAGCCCATCTACCGTGCTCTCCAATTATCTTGTGGGTTGACTCTGAATCTTCTGCACTTGGATTGGGTGGAACCAAGAAGAACTAGTTGTTCAAAGGGAGAATCTAGAGTGGGCACCATAGTGCTTTACTACTCAAAGAATAATCAGAAGGCCAGTAGATCCATTGTATGGGAATTTTTCAGAAATGTGTACTCTCAGGCCTCTCCACAGATCAACTGTATTAGATTTGCTTTAAATTTGCTTTAATTAGGATTTACTTTAAATTGTGATATCTAAATTGTGATATCCAGATGTTCTGTGTGGTCAGTAAAGGTTGAGAAGCACTGGCTTTGTGGTTAAGAACATGTACTCTGGGGTAGGAAGGACATGGATTTGAATTGTGGTTCTACTAGTTGTGGTGGGGATTGGACAAGTTCCTCAGTTTTTGTTTGTTGATTACTTAATGTGAGAATCACAGTGTACTTACAATGTACTTACATTTTAATATCATAATAACATAACAGATATAAAGTATACAGCACAGAGCTTCAGACAGTAGTGCTTGTTTCAGTTGCAGTTAAAATTGATGGGAGAGTGAATGCCAAAACAAGTGAGTCCCAGCAGTAAAATGTGAAAGGGAGTTTGATTTAAAAATCACTGAAAAATGCTGGACAACCTTAGGATGTAGAAAATGCTAATTGAGCAAGGAGACAGTCTAACCAAATTCCTTAGGGGATTTGTGCAACCAGAGCCCCCCTAACTAGTATATTTTATTTAATTTTTATAGAGATAACATTGGTTTACAACACTGTACATGATTTAGGGGTGTATGTTCACACATCATCAAATGTATATCCCGACACCAAATCCAATGACAAACACTCATAGTCCTTTACCATTGGCCTCCCTCCCCACTTTGTTCCCACCCACCCCTCCCCTTCTAATAGTAGCCACAATTCTGAAGACATATTTTAGGGTTTGTTTTGGTTTATATTTGTCAGTTCCTTTGTTTTGTTTCTCTGTATTCTACATATAAGTGAAACCATCCAATATTTATTCTTCTCCTTCTGACTTATTGCACTTAGCATAATTCCCTCCAGTTCCATCTATTTTGTCACAAATGGTAAATGTTCATCTTATTTTTTTTTTTTTAAAGCTGAATAGTATCTCATCATGTGTATGTATCACATCTTCCAAATCCACTCCTCTGTCCTTGGGCACTTAGGTTGTTTCCATAACTTAACTATTGTAAAGAGTGCTGCAATGAACATGAGAGTGCACATATTCCGTCTATCTAGTGTTTTTGCATTGTTCAGGTAAATACCTAGCAGGGATTGCTAGATCATGTGATAGATCTACTTTCAATATTTTGAGGACCCTCCATACTGTTTTCCATAGTTGTTGGACCAGTCTATACCCCACCAACAGTTAGGAAGTACATTTTAGCATTTATTAGTTTTTGCAAAACATCTCTGATATTTAGAAACTTAAAGTCATTGCCTCAGTAGTTGTTACAAGGAAAGAAGAAAGTAAATGAGCCAATGAGAAAGGAAGTATCCAATATTGTAATCACAGGAGGTCAGGTTTTGAAGGAACATGTTATATAGCCCAAATATCCCTATCAAGTTTCAGTTCCCACCCAATTGTCCAACCTCTTGCTAAATAGCATGTGTGATTGAGAACTCACCTCTCCTCCTGAAGAAAAGGAGAAGTAGAGTGTTTTAGAAGTCAACTGACTCAAATATTTAGTATTAATAAACAAAATAATTGAATATTTTGAATCATGGAATCCATTCTTTCAAATGATTCACATTTATTGAAACATCTACTATGTTCTATGTGTCCAGATGCTGGGGAGAAAAATCTGAATAAGATCTAGATCATACTTTTGTTTAATTTATAGTTTAGATAGGTGACAGTCACTTAAACAATAATTAAATGCAATAATAGAAGAATGAGCAAGAAGATAGGTAACAAAGAAAAGGGTCCTCATTCTGTAGGGGCAGGTTAGGGATAACAAGATAACTTTTGAACTGGGTCTTGATTATATTGCTGAATGAATGCATGGGTTTCTGAATAGTGTGTATGTGTACGTTGTGTGTGTGCTTTGAAAGTATGCATGTGTCCCTGCAGGGGATATAACAGATGTCTAGTATTTTTTAGTTCTAAGTTTGGCTCCTACTCTTGCCTCCTTTGCTAGGTGATGCTGGAAATATTATTTTTCGCTTATGAGCTTCAAGTTTAAACAAGGTCATATCTTAGTGTTTTCTAGTAAATAATGTTGCTTTGAAATTCTGCTTTAACAAATTTAATGTGTGATAATAGAAACTTATAAGACATAAACAAGGTTATGAATAGACACATGAAAATAATTATTTTATAGAATGATTTATATTCAGAATGTTTGTAATTTTTAAAAATGCTTTTCAGATGTAATTTAACAGAATTTTTTTTTGCTGTAGCTTGCTTTTAAAGTAATGTATATTTCACTTAAACACTGTGACTCATAAAACAAATATTTGAAGTCATAAGGAAAAATGTTTGTATTAAGAATATATGGATAAAAAAGAATATATGGATAATAGAAACAATTGTAAAGCATATTGAATTTTTTAAATTGTGAGGGAATTATTTCTGTTGAACAACTCATCCATCCATCCATCCATCCATCTATCCAATCAACCATCCACCCACCCATAATCCATCCACATATTGCAAATCAAGAGTTATTAATTTTTCCTTAAGGTGGTAAATGATATTGGATAGAATCAAATTAAATTTAATCTTGAGGGTTGAAAAGTATAAGATGTTGTCTCTAGTTGTTTATAATTTTTTCTCAAAAATAAAATTTGTGTCATTCATATCCTTATATTTTTTCTGAATCAACAGGTAACACAGCAGATTATTTCTTTTCAATTAACTTTTAGATACTTGAATTTCACCATTTGCCTGAAATAAGTGTGAATTGCCAGTATTTCAAAATTCTGTAAATTATCCCTCAATATGCCTACTGAACCTCAAATATTTTGTAATTCATGTGATACATTTTACCATATTTACCTGGAGGAACTCTTAAACACCTCAACACTTAAGTCTTTCACTTTGTGGACATTGGTTGGTACAAAACAGCAATTTGTAACAAATGAACTAGAAACAGATGGGTTATATTTCTGTGAATAAATGTAATTAAAGCTTAAAAACTTGGAGAAAAATATGCTCTAACACCCAATGATTAAACAAATAAACTGGGAAATGTAATTAACCTCAAATAGGTTAGAATTCCCTTCCGAGTCAACTTCAATGTGTTTTCCTCAATGTGTTCCTCACGTCTGTTTATTTACATCTTTGTCCAGTGTTTGTGACTAGCTTGGCACTGTCAGAGTGAGACTACCTAGCACCCACATGAAAGGGACTGTACTTTTAAGCCACTTTATTATGGCTTAGATCTACTAAGCATGGCAGTTAGTAATCACTTTATCATTGCTAGCTTCTGCTTCTCTTGTACATGTATACTTATTGTATCCAGCAATTGCTTCCATTACATCCTTGGAGTAGGCATTATTGAGTCATGTCCAGGGTTTGCTCAATTAGACAGGACCAATACTGAATTCACAAGCAGATCTGATATTTGATATCCAGAAGAGGGCAGTAGGACACAGAGATTAAATCCCAGTCAATGAGACATTATAACAGTGGTTGCTAACAACAACTCAGTGTTAGACCAAACACTTTCCCTATGGCATGACATGGGGAACATGGTATAGCAAGAAAAAAGCTAACACTTTCCAAGTACCCACTATGTGGGAAGCACTAACTAGATATTTTCTGCATGTGTTAAGCCACAGCAATTCCAAAATGTAGGCAATTTATAAATTCCCATTTGTATCAATGAAAAAGAAAACCAATGCTCAGAGAGTTCAAGCAACTTGCTTGAGGTCACACAGCAAGGAGTAGAACTAAAATGAAAATTCAGATCTGACTCCAATGGTTCTTGTTTAACCATATCAGAATCTGATTATTGACTCCACCACTCTTACTGACCTTGGGCAAGTGATTAAACCATTTGGAACTCTAGTTTCTTCATTTGTAAAGTAAGACAAAGAGTTTCCTCCTATCCTTTAAGAGGTAGTCCCTGGATCAAATTTTCTATGATCAACTCTGTTCAAGTGGGTCAGTTTTTTTTATTTGATAATGTTTTGAATTAGAATAAAAAAGAAAGGAAGAGTGGGAGAGACTGAGAAATGCTTCAGTCCTCTTTACTAAGAGGCCAAAACACCTTGTCTATGTGTTTGAAGAATCCCCTCATTCCATAGGTTTGTTAATTTATTGATTATATTAGGAAAGCTGGTAGTCAAATGGCTACAAAGATTTCTATTTAAAAGTACTTGCAATCAGAATGACCAGTTTCCCGAATTCTGTGTTAAAAATCATTTGAAAAGTAGAGATTTCTAATAGTTTATTTATCTCCTTGCTCACCCTGGGGATAGTTTCATCAGATCCCTTATGCTTCTTTTCTCTAGCAGTGTGGGAAAAAGACCTTCTCTGTGGTCTGGAGAAAGGCACCCTAGGTGGTGAATCATGAACCCGTGTTCCGGGACAATGGCATGACTGTCCTGGAGCCTGAGTGAAAGGGCAGGTGGAGATCAGTAAGAATCTAGCTTCTAAACTCAGTACTTGAATTTGTACATCATTCATTGGAAATTAGTCATGTAATGCCTGTCCAGTTTTCTGTTATCACTGGCCAAATGCTTTACTTGTTGTTATATGAATCAATATCTTGTCTCCATTATAGGTATGGCCAACATCCACTTTAACCTCAAACTCAGTTAGGTGCCACACCTAAAACAGTGCCCTAAACACAGGATTTTGATGATACTTAGTTATTTAGAATGACCCTCTGAACAGAACATGACTTCTGATTTCTGTCCAATTTAAATGGACTGATTGGGAAGATGAGCTTGGGATGTGAAGTATAAATGAAAAAGAAAGAAAGCGGTGGGTTGGGAATGTGGTCTGGTATGCACTAAACTCTGAATGCAAAGTTTAGTATATTAACAAATGACAATATTCCCAGTGCAGTGTTGAAATAATTGCTTGTGTGTTGCCTGCTGAAAGGGAACAAATTCTGATACAGCACTGCTAATGCTCTGGGGTTAGATAGATTTTGGAGGGTGAAACTTGCCCATTCTGCATTGCAGAGAGAGCCCATTGCCTCAGGACACTATTATCTTAACATGATATATGTTTGATGGGAGTTACAATAATTTTATGTTCCATATAACATTCTTGGAAGGAAGTTAATAGGACACACACACACACACACACACACACACACACAGATACAGATGTATGTGTAACTTTTCACCAAAACACTTTTAGTTATTCATGCAGATTTTATATAATTTTAGATATTTTAGTGACTATAAACAATAAGAGGTAGTCTAGTTTGAGAGTGAAATTGACACAATACATATTAAATGTTTGTATTGTCTATGATGGCAAATACACAGCTGTTTGTTGCTCCTTAAAACATGATCAGTCATATAAAAGGCGAACATGGTCAGTCGTGTTTAATGTAGATGAGTGGTGTGTTGAGTTATGAGCAGAACAAAGGTCTGACTTTGCCATTTATACAGTAGGTCTGATGATGGATATTCAGAATATCTTGTATCTCATCATTCTGTAATACCACTATCATTTTTATCATAAAAGAATTATGTTACTCTATATATGAAAAATGCGTTCTTGAACCACTGTGAATTAGTTTTTAATGTACTGTGACCTTGAATTGCCCTGGGATATTAATGCTAAATGATTACTTCTGAATGCTTTTTGAATAGCTGCATAGTGCAATTAAATGTGCAATACATCATGGATGACATAGCTAAACGCCTCTTCTGGTCAAGGAACCCAAAGAAGTCTTGGGAATGATGGTAATTCTGCATAGCTGAGCCTGGGAGAGAAAAGAATCTCTTATTAGTCGTGAATTAAGTACAGACTAAAGTAGATGATAACCTTTTCCTGGGGTTAGTCAATGGGAAATAAATTTTTGATTAAGAACCATAAAGGAAGATGGTTTTGATCATTGCCAATGTAGTGTCCTAATATATCTGCCAAATGCCCAAAGTGAATAATTGTCATTAGTCTGAGAGACAAATTGTGTGTGCATGCGCGCGTGCGCGCGCGTGTGTGTGTGTGTGTGTATGTGTGTGTTTGTAGAGGTTTTAGATAAAGAAATAAAGAATTTAGTTTATCCTAAAATGGGCTTGTATTGAATTACAATTTGTCTCAGTGTGAAACCTCGTAAATCTTGCACTTAATCAAATCTCTTTTTATCAAATTATTGGGCCTGGGGAAATGATGACAGATGAAAGGGTGGCACAGAGGAGCTGGGATGAAGTAGAGGGCCTTTTACCTACTGGTTAGTGATCTAATAATCTCACATTGTTGGCCAGTGACTGAAAGTGTTTATTGTCTTCCTGGTTGTGGCCAGGTAGCCAGAGTCTTGTTTCAACTGCCTCTGTAGTCTGCAGAAAAGCCCCGAGTTGAGTAGACCCATAGTGGGAATTGTATTTAGTTTTTTAGCACACACTCTATCTTTAGGTGACCTGAATTGTGAGAAAAGGCTGCTTCAAAATGGCCAACACTAAAGCTATTGGGTGAATTATCTGGGGACTTCAATCTCTGAGCTATTTATTAGGACAACTTTTAACTAAAGTAGAACTCAATTTCTCTTTCACTGGTGTCATTAAAAAAGAAAGCATTAATAAGGACTTTAGTTTTGTGTCATGAAAATGAGCTCCAATTGTGCCGGTCACTTCAACTTCAGAACTCAGCCCTAAGTACATCAGTCCTATCAGGTCCAGCCTTGCCCTTGTTGCAAACAAGATCTACTTGAGGGCCTGAATCAGTACTGAATTACTGAATTCATTGAGCCTATCCTAGGAGTCCCCTGGGGTGTTAATGCCTCAGTGTACCCAGAGATGGAAAACAAATGCTTTGTAAGTCAGAGTTCTCTTTCCCAACCTCCTCCACTCTACCCCTGCAGTTGTAGGTGTTATTTGCTGTTCGGAAAATATGACCTTATGTTTTTAAAAAAGTTGGTGTTTTGGGATAAAAGTCTCAGACTAGTTGCACCAATACTTCCTCTCTAGAATGATAACTGATATAAATTAAATGTAAATATATACATGATTCCATCTCCATTGACTCACTTTTCCTGGGTGAGCCTTCCAGGACATTTCTATGAGTATACATGCACAGCTGCTCTTCTAGAGTTCAGCATTCTGTTACTGTTTATGCAGAGAAATTTGCATTTTGTAATTATTAATTTGTTTATGTATGTATCATGGGTCTCCCCATTAGACAGTCTGTTCCAGGAGGTAAGGATTTTGTTTTGTTCTTATGCATCCTGCACCTTGCATGGTACCCGCTACATAATGGGAACTCAATAACGTTTATGGGATGAATGAATGAATGAACACACTTGTTAGGAATATATATATATATATATGTATATATATATGTATTTTTGTGTAGGTGAAGAAAGGGGCCTAGAAGGAGGAAAAGAGTAGGAGAGAGTCATTTTATAACTAATCAAGTTATGCGTTTGGAACTTAGAGCAAAAGATACATTATGAATGCAAAATTTTCAAAGCTCTTTAGTGAGACAGAGTCGAATCAGGAAAATTTTGGTCCTTCTTTGCTGGCTTTGCAGTTAACTAACTATGAGTTAATTCCCTCATTATTTTCCTCATATTTCAGAGCAGGAAACAGAGCTCTGTGTCAGCTCTCATGTCTCACTTGGGTTATGGTAAAAGCTAGTGATCTGGATTATGGTGAGAGCTATGGTATGATCTAAGAGTGGCCAGCTCCTTCTCAGACCCCTCCTTCCTGGAGCTCCCAGGGAAATCTTTCCAAAATGCAAATCTGATCACGCCACACCCCATTTTAAAAGCTTTCAATTGCTTCTGATTGCCTTTGGGATAAAATCCAAACTTCTTAGTGTGGCTCACAAGGTATTTCTTGATCTTACTTACTCTTTGTTGCTCTCGCTTCATGTCTCACTACATTTGTCCAAGAGGCTCTCCAGAAGCATAGCTACCCCACCTCTCTGCTTTTGCAAATGATAGCTCCTCATTTCCTTAAACACCATTTCTTCCTTTCGTAGTGGTTTCCGGTTTCACTTCATCCAGGGAGTGTCTCCTGACGCCACTCTTCCACCCTCCCGTGGCCCTCTCTCTTTCTTTTTTTAATTATATCATTTTTTATTTACATCCTTTACATTACTATGTATTCCTCATAGGACATCTCTCTTTTATGCTCCATGCTCTCTGGTAGCCCAGGACTCTCAAGTAACTTTATTATGCTTAAATGAATCTGAACTGAACTGTCACTGACTGTTGAGCACTGTTGTGTACACTTTCCTTCTGTCTCTGTGTCTCTCCACACATGTCAACTGCACATGGTAGATGCTCAGTGAGTGTGGGCGGTGTCAGTTATTCACTCATCCACTGGCTTGAAGCACTTTAGCTGGCCTTTGGTGACAGACCTTTAAAGTGTGTAGACTGAGGGTCAAGTGCAAAGGAGAGGAGCGGAAGGATAGCTGGTCTGCTGAGATCAGTTGGTTAGTTGGTAGTAGGTCTTTGTTTTACTCAATGCATAATTGAAAGCAGAGCCAAATAAACCGATACAAAAAGACACTGAAAAAAAAAAAAGGAGAAAAATGTTTAGCTGGGCTGATGATGATGTGACCTGGGCATAAGTGATCTATTTTTCCTTTGAAATTCCGTTTTTCTCTTATAGGCCTGACCTAAAATTATCATAATGTATGCTCTTAGTTTGTTGTATCAGCTAGCTTTCTTAAGTTGTACGGTAGTGGAAAATAACCTCAATAGCTTAGTGTTTTACAACAGGGAAGGCTGACTCCTTGCTAAAGTCCATTTCCATCATGAGTTAGTGATGACCATAGGGCTAGTGGAGAGCGACCCTTTTCTTTCTGGGATATTACTTCTGGGCTCATGGCAGAAGAAAAAGAGAAATAATGAAAATTATGTCTGTTGTTTTTTTTTTTTAAACTTGAGGTTGGTCTTGTGGAACTGAAAATGGGTATCAGCAGAGCATTCCAGGAGAGCTTCTGTCCCTTGCTTCTTCCACTTCCAGAGGCTGCCAACATTGTTTTGCTTCTGGCCATATCACTCTTATCTCTATTTGCATATGGCTCTACTGTAGTAAAATACTCACTCTAGTTCTCTCTTTTAAAAACATGACTACATTTAGGGCCTGCCTGAATAATCTCTTTCTCAAGAGCTTTTAACTTAATCCCATTTGCAAGGCCTTCCAGTGTGAGAAAAATAAGAGTTGAAAAGACCAGGGGAAGGAGGAAGGTTGGCAAAGGCCTGATTTTTGCCTCTAACAGTGGGTCATGTGGGTTGGTCACTAATGGTATAGTTTGTCCCTGTCATTGTGTGAGTTTGGGTTTGCTTCTATATCTAAATTCCGATGGCACAAGTCCATCGATATGATTTTAGGTATGAGAACTATTGCAGGACTCACTTCATCTATGCCAAATAGATCCACAGGCACTTACTGGTCTAATCAGGTATTCATATAGTCCCTCCACCACACCAGCTATCATCACTGTGTAGTCTGGGGGGACCAGGGTCACACCACAAACCCAATAAATTACTGTTCAAATTGGAAATGATTCTTAATCTTCAAATTAGAAATGGAAAAATTAATCTCCACTCTCCGGTTATTGTATCTTTCCTTACAAGTCAGAATAGAGAATAGTATAAACCTTAATTCTGATGTTCCTTAATTTTATGGGTTTCATTAAAACCCATGAGAGTCATTTAATTTTATGAAGTTCAATGATAATATCCAAATACATTCCCTCTAAAGTAGAATTTTACCTTGTATTATAGAGATTGAGTTCCCATTTTTAACACATATGTTCTCAGTGATTATGCTAATTTTGCTACTTATCTTTCAAATTGGCATATCATTGTTATTGTTATTATTATTATTGTTGTTATTATTATTATTGTGTATTGACCAAGTTGAATGCCTCATTCTCAAGGGATGCTGTCAGAGTTATATAATATGAGAACAATGGGTGAATGTTGTTCATTTTAAATGTGAAATTATAAATCAATTACAGTGGTGGCTAAAACCCCTTCATGACATGCCACAATTTACTTCCAATGACATTTAAACCTATCTCACATGCTGAACAATCTGTAATAAATTATGATTTTTTTTTTTTGCTTCTGAAATGAAGCTATAATTATGACAGTTGAATTCTTGTTCTGGGAAATAAGGTGGCATTTAATTCCTTGAGAACAAATGACACTCACAAAAGAACAGTTAATTATTCTCAGCTGCAAAGGAAGGGAGGAGGGGAGAGAAAAATTATGAAAAAGAACATGGTAGCACTTTATGTGAAGTATCTATTAACTAATCCTTAACTAAGGCTGAACTATAATTGAACTTCTGGGGCTGTCCCTGAGCCCAGGTATAACACTTTTTATTATTTCAATTCTCAATAAATCCCAAACAGGAGGAATTAGCAACTTGAAACTTTCTCTATTCCTTGAGCATGGTAATACAAATATTCTCACAATCAGTCTTGGCCCAAGAATGCAGATCTACACTCTAACCCAGTTAAAACAGACCCAGGGGGTAGTATGGTATTAGTTTTCAATTACAGCTGTCCTCATTCAGGTCTTTAACTGCAATAGTCATTCAATCTATATTGTAAATAAAGGGAAAGGAAAGCATTGTAGCCTCAGAATTTATTTATTTTGGTTGTTGTTTGTTTCTAGTTTAAAGAGCAGCTATGCTTCCATGGCTTTTCTCCGATGGCCCTTTCCTGTTCATTCTGGCAAGAAGCCCCAGTGCAATTGAATATGCCAGCAAACACGAGGCTACTCTTTGCGAGTCCTGACACCATCAGCTGCGATGTTAGCAGCCTACTATTAGAGACGCCTCTTTCTTTGACTTCCCTTTCTTCCTTGGGAGGAATAGATACTCTCGAGAAGGGCCCCACTGAGTGGAATTCCCCATTTTGACTGCAATTAGGGATTGTGACTTGATTGATTTGGGGGCTCTCTGAAATGTAGCAGGATCAACACAGTTGCACACAAAACAAGGCATAATCCACTGGGTTAAATTAACGTTAAATCAGAGATGATTGGATTAATTGCTATTACATTTTATCTTCTGTGCACATGTGCTGTTGGCAGGCTTTCAGAGCCTTTTTAAAATTAGCTTAGAACGGGATGGAAATGGTACAGGTGCAAATGATTTGTGCACTGGGTCTTTCAAGTACACAGTGGGCTCATAAGAAGGTGCGTTTTTTTTTTTCCAAATCATATTTTGGATGTGATTTACAAAAAAACTGCACCGAGAATCAACTTGGCACTGCTATGTAGAAGCTATAGATGTGTTAAATGGCAAAAGGACTCTGTTGGCTATAAGCTAACTTGGAAAATGGATCTCCTTTGTATTGTGGCTTTGGTATTGTCTCTCTGTTCGGTCTGTGTCCATTAAAGGCTTTTCTGTCTTTGTGGGAGTCTTGTGGCTCCTTGGGCGGGATGCAACAGAGCCCTCAGTATGGATCTGATATCCCAGAATGTATTCTTCAAAGGTATAAATAACCCTTCAACAAATGAAAGGGTATATTGAAATGATGGTTGTTAACTGGATAGATTTATTTAACAGAAATAGTGTGGAAAGTGTGGACTATGTGATTGAAATCTTGGTGGTCGGACCAGCTCAGAGACACAAAACAAAGAGAATCAAAGGCTGGCACCTTGTTATGTGCTCATTTGCCCATCAGTCAGTGGCTCAGGCTCACTGTTGGGCTGACAGTGTGAAAACCTGCTGAGCCACTGGGAGGAAAGGTTACGTCTTTATGCTTTAGGAAACGGGGTGAATCAACAGCTCCTTTCAAAGACCATTGTGTGCACAGCACTATGAACAGGTATTGCGGAGGAGACAAAGATTTTATTCTGGGAGTGATCATACTTTGGATCAATACAAACAAACAGGTAAGAGCATGATGTCCTTGGCCTGTTAAACTCTGCCAGCAATGTCAGGCTCCCGTGAACTATCATTGGCATTTCCCTCTCCTGAACTAGTTATCGCTTTTCTTCAGGTGCCCTGCATCTGGTGAATTTGCTTCTGTCTGGTTTCCCTGCCCTGAGCGTCCTGGCTGGTCCCTGACCTTATCATCCCTGTCTGTGACCCTGTCCAGACTGGTAACCTTCTGCACTTGCTCTGGCTTCTCAAACCTGTCTCCGCTTGCCCCTGGGCTTTTACCTCCTTAGTGCACACTTGTGTCCCAGCCTCCACCCCAGTGTCAGTTCCCAAAAGAAAGGGCATCTTGATATACACAAACATACAAATGCAACCACAAATGGGAACCGGGTTCACGCAATTATCTCAATTTATTCATATCTACATCACCTTTTCATCTATTATTTTGAAAAGGTGATATCTATATCTACATTTCTGTATATGATTACGTTCACATGATGCCATCAGGTATAGTGAAAGGAAGTTTCCTTTCCATTCATAACCTACTTCCAATCACCCAGTCCAGAGATAACCATTGCTACTGGGTTTTACGTTTTACCCATTCTTCAAGGAACATTATATGCATATATGAAACACTCATACATGTATGCTTACCTCATTTTAAAACCCAAATAAAATGATAGCATACACTGCACACTGTTGTACATTGTTTGCTTATTATTAGAGATTTTCCCATATTGGCACACAGAGAGGTGCCACATTCTTTTAAAAATCTCCATAGTATTTCTGGATGTCTTATAATTTATGAACCTGTTGTCTACTGAAAAGCATTTGAGTTGTTAACAGTCTTTTGCTTTGTGAGACATCACAAGTGAAATGGTTGTATAGCCATTGCATGAACCAAGAAAGCAAGTAATGCTCGAGCCTAATTTTCAGTATATTCATGCATTACGGTCATGTGTCACTTAACGCCATGCCATGGTGGTCCCAACGGCCTCCATGTGGAGTAGGCTACACCATCTAGGGCTGTGCGATGGCGCTCTATGACTTTTGCATGAAGACTAAGCCACCTTACTACTCGTTTCAGAATGTATCTTTGTTAAACAGCTTGTGTCTGTACATCTAAACATTAAAATTTCTAGAACTAAACTTTTAAGGATAGGACAAAATTCTATCCTCTTTTTATTTGAAGTAACACACTCTAATAGGGCATGGAAATGTGTATAGCTCAGTGAGTCATCTGAACAAGGTGCTTGAGTCAAGAAAGGGATTTGCCACCACTTCAAAAGGCTCCTTCCTGGCCCTTTCACTTTTCACCTGTTTCCTTTAATATTACAGTGTAGTTTTTCTTGCTTTTGAAATTTATATAATTGATTTGCATGGGGCTATGTACAGAGTGTTTGTGTGCCTTCCAAATTCATATTGAAATCTAATCCCCGGTGTGATGGTATTAGGAGATGGGCCTACTGGAAGTGATAAGGTCATGAGGGTGGAGTCTACGTGATCGGTATTAGGATACTTACAAAGGACACCCTAGAGAGCAACTTCACCCTTCTGCCCTGCGAGGACGCATGGAGATGGTGTCTTAAGTAAGAAGGCTCTCACCAGACACTGAATATGCCATGACTTGATCTTGGCTTTCCAGCCTCCAGACCACGAGCAATAAGTGTTTGTTGCTTAATCTCACCAACCCCATCTACTACCAGTATATGGTATTCCTGTTAGAGCAGCCTGAATGAACCAAGACTCACAATGTGCACTTTTTGTGTGGCTGCTTTGTTCATTTTACTTGTGAAGGTTGTCCATGTCTTTTCATGTAACAGTAGATATGTCATTTTCATTTGTGCATATGATTTCTTTGAATGAATGTATCACAGATGATCCTTTTTTCTGTTACTAGATAGGTTTCTTTCACATTTGGCTACTTGGAATAATGCTGCAGTACACACATTATTGGATATATATGCTAGAAATGAGATTGTCACATCATGGGTTCTGTATATGTTCAACTTTAGTGTAAAATGCTAGATTGTTTTCCAAATTTATATTTATGTCAGCGTGTATAAGAATTCCTATTGATCCCCCACTCTTGCAAATGTCAGTAGTTTATATCATCATCTCTCTTTTTTTAGGCATTCTGGTAATTGCATGGTGGTCTTTTATTGGGGTTTTAATTTATATTTCCCTGATTACTAAGTTGAGTATGTTTTCTTATTTAGATATTCTCTTTGTGAAGTACTGGTTAGAGTCTCTTGTCAATTTTTCTTTTGGGCTAGAAGAGTTCTTAGAGTGTTACGTGTGTTTGATATAAGGCTTTTGTTGGTTAAATATATAGCAAATCTTTTCTCGAAGTATATGTTGTTTTTCTACTTTCTAATGTTGTCTTGATGAAAAAAATTCCTACTTTTAATGTAGTTTAATTCAAAGACTTTCCTTTTATGGTTATTTTTCTATTCTTGTGAAATGTATGATCCTTAAAAAGTATTTCCTTACTTCAAAGTAATGAAAATATTGTTATATGTTAAGGTATCATCATTTTCCTTTATTAAACTATAATTTATTTTTGTGCATGATGTGAGGCAGGAGTCAAGTTCCTTTTTCCTCATAGGGGAGAGAGGAAGGAGAGGAAATGAGGGTAGGGGGAGACCATAATGGACTATGGTGGAGGACTATGGGTGCTTTGGTAGAAGGAGAACTTGGTGACCACACCTAAGAGGAGAAATCACATATTGTGAAAAAATTAACAAGGATGTAAAAATAAATAAGAAAAAACTATCCTTTTATCTCTGAATTGCATTGTTACGTTGTCATAAATTTGTGTCTATATATTTGTGAACCTACTTTTGGACTTTCTATTTTATTTCACTGATCCATTTGTCATATCTTTATCAACATCACATTTCCAAATTATGGTGCTTTATAATAAGTCTTGCTATCCGTGGAGCAAATTCTCTCATCTTGTTCTTCAAGATATCTTGTATATTCTTAGTCACTTGCATTTTCATATTATTTTAGGAATGACTTGCCAGTTTCCTCAGAAATCAATTTTGAATTTTTAAATATGATTTATTTGAATCTCTAGAAAACTTGAGGGAGAAACAATATTTTTGTAATACTGAGTCTTGCTATCTGTTTCTATTACTAGAATCTTATGTTCACTGGTGATACTAGTTCATAATTCTTATGTTTTTTTCAGGTTTTGGCATCAAGACTATGCTAGTCTTCTAAAAATGTATGTTTATATTCTCTGAAGAGTTTATATAAAGTTGTGGCAATTTTTCATCAATAAAACCTGCATCTAGAGTTTTCCTGGTAGGAAAGTTATTTGATGATTCAACAAATTTAACAATTATAGGGTTATACCGATTTTTCTATTTCTTAGTTTTTTTAAAAGATTTTTAGGATATATGCATTTCATTGCATTTATTCTTAAGGAATTTATTTTTTAGGGAAGTTTTAATTTCATATCAAAATTGAGAGGAAGATACAGAAATTTCCTATGTACTTCCTGCTTTAATACACCAGTAGCCTTCCCCATTATCAGTATCACTCACCAAAATGTTATATTTATCAACAAGGATAAATACACATTGATATATCATAATCACTCAAGTCCATAGTTTAACTTAAGTTTCACTCTTGGCATACTCTTTATGGTTTGGACAAATATATCCATCATTATAATGTCATTGAGTGTATTTTCACTGCCCTAAAATAATTATGTGCTCTATTTATTCCTCACCCTTACTCTTGGAAATCACTGGTCTCTTTATATTATTTTATAGATTTGCGTTTTTCAGAATGCCATTTAGTTGTAATCATACAGTAGGTATGATTTTCAGATTGACTTCTTTCACTTGGTAATAGGCATTTAATGTTTTTCTGTGTCTTTTGAAGTCTTTTTTTTTTTTTAAGCACAAGCACTGAATAACATCCGTTGTCTGGATATACAACAGTGTATCCTTTCACCTACTGAAGGACATCTTGGCTGCTTCCAAGTTTTGAAAATTATGAATAAAGCAGCTATAAATATCCATGTGCAGGCTTTTATATGGACATAAGTTTCCGACTCCTTTGAATAAATAACAAGAAACGTGACTTTTGGATCATATGGTAAGAGTATGTTTAATTTTACTAAAAACTGCCAACCTATCTTCCAAAGTAGCTGTACCATTTTGCATTTCCTACCAGCAACAACTGAGAGTTCCTGTTGCTCTATATGCTTAACAGCATTTAGTGTTGTCAGTGGTCCAGATTTTGGCTATTTTAATAGGTGTATAGTAATAGCTCATTGCTGTTATAATTTGCATTTACCTGAAGACATATGTTGTGGGGCATCTTTTCAAATGTTTACTTGCTACCTGTATATCTTCTTCACTGAGATTTCTGTTAAGGTCTTCAGTCAATTTTAAAACTCTGTGTTTTTTTTTAATTTTGTTGACTTTTAAGAGTTCTTTGTTTATTTAAAAGCATCTTTTCAGAATTATTTTTTGAAAATATTTTCTGCCACTCTGTGGCTTGTCTTCTAATTTTCTTGACATTCTTTTGCAGAACAGAGGTGTTAAATGTTAATGAAGTCCAGCATCTATTTCTTGCGTGGATCATTTATTTGGTGTTGTGTCAAAAGAGAAGGTACTATCATATCCAAAGTCATGTACATTTACTCTTTTGTTATCATCTATGGGTTTTTTAGTTTTGTGTCTTATTTTGGTCTGATTTAATTTAATTTAATTTTAATTTAATTTCTGTGAAGGGAGTAGGTCTATAGGCTTATATATATTTTTGGTATGTCGTTGTCCAGTTGTTCCAGCACCATTTGTTAAAGAATTTATCTTCATTCCATTGTATTGTCTTTGCTCCTTTCTGCTAGCTATATTAATGGGTGTCTGTTTCTGCCTCTTTACTCTGTTCTATGGTTCTATTTGTGTATTCTCTTGCAAATACCGCACTGTCTTTGATTATGGTAGCCGTACAGTTAGCCTTAAAGTTGGGTAGCATCAGTCCTCCAACTTTGAGCTTCTCTTTCAATATTGTATTGGATATTTTAAGCCTTTTGCCTCTCCATATAAACTTTAGAATCAGCTTGTTGATAGCCATAAAATAACTTTGCTGTGATTTCATTTGGAATTGCATTCAATCTGTATAGGTCAAGTCATGAAGAACTGACATCTTGACAATATTTGAGTCATATTATCAATGAACATGGACTATATCTACAATTATTTAGTTCATCATAGTTTTGTAGTTTTCCCTATATAGGTCCTCTACATATTTTGTGACAGCGTATCAAATAGTATTAAGTACTTCAGAGAAAAAAAAAGCAGGCCAGGAGATATGGAATGTTGGGAAACAGGACTATAATATTAAATGATGGTGATCAGGGAAGACCTCACCAAGCAACTGAGGTTTAAGCAGACCTACAGGAGCTTAGGAGAAGAAATGAGGCCATGAAGAAATCTGGTAGAAGAAAATTTCCAGTCACAATGAGCCATAAGTAGAATAGCTTTGAAGTAGAAATGTGCCTCATGTATTTCCAAGATTGTCTAGAAGGTTTGAATGGTTGGAGTTAAATGAGTATGGTAGAGAAAAAAATTTTGTTTATTATGACAAAACTCAATTTAAAGAAGCTGTGGTAGTTGAATGCAAGATACAACTTTCTTCTTTTAGTTTACATTTATAGGGGGCTTATCATATGCTAGGTACTGTATTAAGCACCTTACATGCAAGATTTTATTTCATACTCAATGCATAAGAAGAATGTAGGTTTCACACTGGTTAATTAATTTATCCAAGCTTGCACCTCATATACCCCCGCAAAGCTAGGAGTCAGATTCATGTGTTCTCAACCAAAATTCTTTATTTATCTGACTGTTGTCATTTAATGACAGTAAATTGAGCAATTCATTTGGAGAGATCAAGCTCTGAACTCTGTGGATAGACTTTTCTGCTGCTGCTTCTTCTTCCAGTACATGCAGCATCAGCAAATGATTCTATGAAACTCTCATGGTTTTCTATATAGATCATTTACCTCTTCCATGTTAATTAGTCAATTAATTAATTATAACCTATGCTGTAAATATTGGTTTACAACACTACCTGATTTAGGGGGAGATAGGTTCACAGCTCTTCAGATGTATGCCACCGCACCACCCCCACCACAACAGCACACATAATGGGTTACTCTACACCCCACCTTGGGCTCCTTCCCCACTTTGCTCCCACCCCGTCCACTCTCCCCCTCTATTAGCCTCAATTCTGCAGTCATATTTCTAGGGAGTGTTTGGTTTAGTTTTGTCAGTTCCTTTATTCTGTTTTTCTATATTCTACATACGAATGAAATACTCCAGTATTTGTCTTTTTCTTTCTGATTTTACTTAGCATAGTCCCTTCCAGTTCCATCCATGTTGTTCCAAATTACAAAAGTTCATTTTTTTTCTTTGATTGCTGAGTAGAATTCCCTCATGTATATATATTCAATACCACATCTTAATCCAATCCTCTGTCACTGGGGTCTTAGGTTACACACCTAATTCTGGGCTATTTTTTCATAAATACCTGTTGCCAGTTCACAAATATGGAGAAGATGCTAAGAATGGATTAAGTCAAATTAAACATCATTGCAGAAAAAAACTTATGTTCCATAGTGAACCTTAGTATATGAGTAATTTTAACCTACTGTAAGATCTTTTGTCTACATTTGGGTGACTAATTATGCCTCTTTTTTTGCTTCATGTAATATAAAATAAAAAATTAAATAGGTAGACTAAATAATAAAAAGTCGTACTTGAAATAATCCAATGTTACATTAATAAGGTCACAAATGAGTACCATATGCATCCTTTAGTTTATCACCTTGATATTCATGCCTGATTAGCTCTCCTCAGGAGGAGGGATGTTGGCTAACCCAACCCCTGTGAAACAATAAGGAGGTTGGGCAATTCATTTATTTTGTACACAATTTGGCTAGAAACCTGAAGATTTATTGATGCAATGTAAAATATTAGCTGGCAGGTAAAAATAAGTCTGTTAATGAGTGTGATTAGAACAGCAGCTGGAATGAATTGCAGTGTTTGCAGCATCAATGGAATTAATAGACCTTAAAATATTCAGGGAATCAATTAAAGGTCTTCTTCAGGATTCAAAAAATATGTGTTCATGTGCTTAACTTAAAAATGAGCTCCGGGAGAAGATATGGCCCAACCTTCTGTCAGAAAAGCTTTTAAAGATTCTGAGGGTGTCTGTCTGTTTCTGGGGCGAGCCAGCTTCTGAAGGAAGTCCTGGAGGGCTGAACGGCAGGGATCTTGGAACACAGGCTCCAGACTGTGCTTCCAAGAATTAAGCCAGAGAAGTACGTGAGAGCAATTGAAATAGGTGTCCCGGCCACACTCCCTGTTGGTTTTGCAACCTAGTTAACCTTTGAGAGACCAGCTTCCGATCAGGGTGAAAGAATAAAAGAAAACGATAGCTTCTTAAGCATGTTCTTTCTCTAATGGTCACCCCAAAGACCTTGAAAAGTTCCAAGCTAGAAGTTTTGAGCTGAGTAGCCTTGTATAAAAGTCCTTGGGAGGAATTAATTGGACAGCATAATGTATAAGCAACTGAACATAGATATTATCTAGCATTCCCAAAACTAGATTAATTAACCTCCATTTCCCCCCACTAACAAACAAATTAAATAGGCTTTTTAAAGCTATGCCTTTATGCTTTTACCTCCAGGGAAGAGCCAAAGCAAGTGTCCATTGTCCTCATAATTGTTCTGCAAAGCATAGTTGAAAGTTTCTCTTCAAATTAATATAAAATAGCACATGCTAATAAAGCTGGGGCAATTAGTGCAGGCTGTGATTGTCTAAAGTACATGTTTTAATAGGGGGATATATTCATGCCCTATTCTATGTATAAGTCCACAATATGTGTACTTATTCATAGTTTTACTTTATCCTATGCAATTTCTATAATGCTTTTTTTTTTTTTTTGCCCTTATCAAATCATGAGGATATTAGCAGGGTCAGAAATCCTAAGTCACAACTATGCTATTTTGAAGATGACTCCAGTATTTCTGAACCTGTACAGCTTGCTACTTCTGGTACTCTTCCGGGGGAAGGAGGTCAAGAGCAGGTGTCCACCTTAACTCTAGATTCCTGCTTCAGTCCTTGCTATGGGAACCTGGACCTCAGAATTTCTGCTTGTACCTGTGAGCTGACTTTCAAGGCAGTCATTTGTCCTCATGAATGCATGTTTTCCCATAGACGGAGTAAACAGTTAAGCGTGGTAACTGGGGGTGAATGCACATGGGATGTACCCAGGCATCACAGGGGCCACTGATGGGGCATTAAGGGGAATGGGAAAACTGAGGCTGGGCACACAGTTAAGGACACTTTATTTGTACTCTTGCCTTAGATCCCTCTGGCCCTGCCAAGCTGCTCCAGCCAACCATAATCATGTCCTTTCCAGGAAATGATAGCAGTCATTGAAGACAGAATTTGCCTTTTTATCAATTTTTCCTATGTTCTTCAGTTTACTGAAACCTCCCCGTGACATTTTACTGCCAAGACTATCAGAAACTGCTTGGGCAATCTCACCATTCATTCTACCTAAGCTCTAGTTTTAGTCTTTGTTTCCTATTTAAGCATTTCTGATAGCCCTTCCTTCTTGGCTATTCCTTTTCTGAAAGTACTTGCCCCTGATTCAGCCATACATACATCTAGTCCCTGCACCACAGGAATCCATTCCAGTTTGTACTGGTAATATTGCTCCTAGTGATCTTCTAGTTTGGCCCCACGGCCAACAGGGAGTCCAAGTGAGACAATGGACATGAAAATACTTTGTCTACTGGAATATGCTATGTATGCAGTTTTTTTAAAAAGATTTATTTATTTATGCATACAAGCGGGGGTGTAGGCCAAAGGTGTGGAGGGGTGGTGAGAGGATTTACCAGAGACAGAGTGGGGAGCAGAACAGGCAGATCCACTGAAGTACACTGCTGAGGGGAGCAGGGGTGAGGCAGGAGAGGTCTGCTGCGTCATGTGGGAAGCTCCCTGGCCGGGGATCAAACTCGTGCTGCAGTGGCTCTGGATAGCTTCATAGTGCTGCGACTTAACCCGTTGTGCCACCAGGGAGGCCCTATGTATGCACCTTTGATCTCCAAGTTTTCTGCCAAGCTCAGTTTATGTCTAAGATCCATTCTAAGGCTTAGGCAAGGGTAGTAGTCATGTGAAGCCTGTATTCTCGGTTTTGATTTTTCCATGACTTTTTGTTCCCACTGCATGATGTTTGTTGGTTCAATGAAAATAATGCAGGACATTTTTTTTTCTGCTCTGTCACAAAGCCCTTTATCTCATTTTTGGTTCTGTTTTGTAAATAGAGAGCTCTGTATTTTCTGGTGCGTCAACAAGTTCACACCAAGGAATCCTAAATAATTCCTTATAGGTGTAGGCTAAGTTTTATCTTACCCTCATGCTGAGACATCAGTGATTTACATATTTATTTATAATTTATTTTTAAAATTTATATCTTTTACATTGTGTATGCCCCGTAAAATTCCCACCACCAGTTCACCTGTGAACCATCACCATAGTCCCTTGTGCTCTCATCTCTCCTGTTTTGATCCCTTTTCCTCCCCTTCTCAGAAGAGACATCAGTGATTTAAAGGTTAGGATCGCAGCTGGGATGGACCTTGGGAGTCATACTTCTTAACCTATTGGAGCCCTAGATTCCTCAGGTATAAAATTAATATTTTGAATACAATTTCTAAGATCTCATCCAGTTCTAGTTTCTAGGGTTCTAAATCTACCACACACACACATACTCAGCTTTTCTTTTTCATTTTTTAATGGTGAATAAACAAAGGCAAAACCAAATAGAGCCCAAATAATAAACTGATTATATAAAACAAAGGGTCAGACAAGGGCAAACTTTAAAATCAAGCCTTGAAAGCTGATCACAGATCTGTGGCTTTCAGGGGTGGGCGTGGGAAGGGAGGGAGAGTGGGGAGAGGGAGAGCACAGTGGGCTAGGACGGGGAACTCTGGGTGCTTTGGTGATAGGAGTGCTATGATGACTACATGTGAGGGGGGCAATCCTGTAACCACAACACTAGCAAAGATGTAAAGCGATGGTATTTCAACAACAAAATAAACTGATTATTTTCTTTGGGCAACAATTGTTTCTTGAATATAAAGGTTTTGCCAGTTTTAGGTGCTGAGTTCACTGGCAAAAACAAGATAAGGTGGTCTTATGAAGCTCACTGCTTAGTAGGAAAGACAATGAAGAAGCAAATAAATGACTAAGAAAGATGTTAGATGGAGACATGGGTTATAAAGTAGAAAATTTTAGGTTTACAAAATTATCATACTTTCTCTTCTTCCTAAATCCTCAGATTTCTGATTCATTTTAAATAGATTTAGAACATTTGGTTTGCTTGCATGGAAATGAGGAAGAGAAAATAAATTGAAAGGGGCTTAGAGAATTCTGAGTCTTTGAAATCATTAACTCAATTTTGGGGGCAGAAAAACTAGATACAAAAGGGAACGACTCTTGGTCTTAGATACAGCATCGAAGAAGATGAGGTTTGCCTAAGGGGAAAATACTAAGTAAAATAGCCCTTATCATATAGTGGGTCATAGCTGAGGCATCTTTTGTGTTTTGATGTAGTCCATTGACAGGAAAAAGATCCTAAATGTGATGAAAATTAACTTGAAAGTTAACAAAGCCCATTTTCCCAGTGAAACTAGTCACTATATATTTAAAACTTTAAAAAGGGAGCTAAAACAGTATGTGTACAATGCTAGTGAATAAATAAAACAGAAAACTTAAAAAAAGGCGAGAAGCAGCTTTGAACTTTAAGTGCACGTCAGTACTTAAAGCGAATTGGTCAAACGAAGAGAGAAGACATTAGGTCAAGGCATCTTAGACATGGGTCCCTTGTGCTTTATTTCACTTTTTAATGTATGACTTTCCTTCTTGATTTAGGGATGTCATGAATGTTTATGTGTCTCAGTCATGATGATAGTCATTTTACTTGATTCACGAAGATAGAAGAGCATTTTCTGCGGGAACAGAGAGGGAGTGGAGGGGTTGAGAAGGAGGGACTCTAGGAGCTAAGGATACGTGAGAAAGTAGACCTGCCTAAAATCACCATGTGGTTGGGGGTGAAAGGCAAGATTCACAGACAGGGGGAAGCTGGGGAGATGAAGGTATTTATTTTGTAGGCAGAAAAAAAAAAAAAGACCAGGAGATGGCAGCTATATTGGGGGAAAACAAGGCTGACTAGTTACTGGTACTTGGTGCTGGTGACAGATCACAACCTGCAATTTACATTTAGGAATCTTTGTATATCAGATATTGGTATATTAACACATGCCTATTTTTTTGACATTTGCCTCGAATCTGCCAGCCTTTTTAGACATGCTGCATTTTCTTTAAAGACAAACTTACTGCTATTATTTGTCATTCAGCAAATCTACTGTCAGATGGAGGTGATTCTCTGACATTTTAGCACCAACCTCAATCTAGTTTCCTCACTAAAGATTGAATTAGAGACTTTATACACATAACATAGATTTAAGAAAATTTCCTGCAGAGGTTAATGTGCTTAAAGGTCAATGGAATGGGGTGTGTTTTGTAAGAACATAATATGAAGCATTTAAAAAATATAGATTTGACAGGCCTTTCACAAGCTTTATTGTCTAAAATATAATGCTTAGTTTCTGTGAGATTAATATAACCACAAAAGAAACCATTACTGGTACTTTGGCAGGCTGAGTAGTTTCTGATGCTTCTGTAACATCAAATCTATTCTGAGTACAATATGCATGGGCAGCAGTGAAGCTATAACTCGGTCCGTGTGATTATGATGTTTAAGTAGAAAGCAAAATCCAGGAAAAGTGTTTTGCAACAATGTCTCTTCCAAATAACAGAGTATTTACTGATTCACCAAGAAAACGCCAGTGTTCGAAAAGACTGCGGGTGTCATAAGCAATTAGTGTGTCTTTGAAGGATATTCTGCAATTCCCAGAGAAGACAGGAAAATATTATATAGAATGTGAAATGCAGGGGTCATTGCAAAAGTAATGGATACCGACACAGAGCTACAAACAATTTTAAGATTTACACATCACTCAAAGAAATTGGATTAGAGCCAGAGAAAAAGATGTTTTATATTAGTTTAAAAAAAAAATCCTGAGGGCATTTGACAGAAGACAGCATAATACCTACTTTCTTTTGAAATGTAATGTACATGAAGGCAAAGGGTTCTAGGTAATTTCTGAAGCAAAATATTACCATTTTGATAATATTTTGTTCCAAAATACTTCACACCAACAATAACCTGTACATCTTATTTACCAGTGATGTGTAAATAAAGTGCCTAAATCCTAGTGTTCAAAGGTGTTTTGATCCTCTGCTATAAGATTGCTCATCATGTATTTGTCTAGATTCTTAAATAGGAGCAGAATGCCTTGTGCTTTTCTTGCAACCACATTTAACTAGTGTTTTGACTAAGACTTGGGATACTATTTGTGGGCACTGATTGACTTGGGACAGTGGTTAGCTCAATGAAGCTGGACTCTGGAGCCATTGTAAACATAACCTCTATTTTATGTGGGCATTGTAGTGCTTTGAATGCTGGTCACTGAAAGGTATGTTTACATCCTAATTCCTGAAACCCGTGAATTGTACCTTATTTTGTTAAAAGTTCATTGCAGATGTAAGTTAGGCATCTTGAGATGAAGAGATAATCTTAAATTATCTGAGGGGGGCCTAACTCCAATTATAAATGTCCTGATAAAAAGAAAGGCAGGGCCTCCCTGGTGGCACAGTGGTTAAGCATGTTGGTGATGTGAGTTCAACACCCAGCTGGAGATATTCCCACATGGCATGGCAGACCTCTCCTGTCTCGTCCGCTGCTCCCCTCAGCAGTGTATTTCCGTTGATCTGCCTGTTCTGCCCCACCTTGTCTCTGGTGAACTCTCTCGCCACCCCACACCTCTGGCCTGTACCCCAGCTTGTATGCATAAATAAATCTTTAAAAAGAAAAGGCAGACAAAAGAGAGACAGACGGAAGAAATGTCACAGAGGGTAAGACAACATAAAGACATGGAAGAAAATGATGTAGCCACAAGTCAAGGAAACCAAGAAACACCACCATCCAGTGGAAGCTGAAAGAGGCAAGGAAGGATTCTCCCTTAGAGCCTCTTGAGGACGATTTTATACTTTTGTATGAATTTTAGACTTTTGGCTTCCAGAACTTTGAGAGAATAATTACTTTATTGGTTTAGGTCATGGCATTTGTGGTAATTTGTTAGAGCAACCACAGAAAATTAATACAGGAAACTTCGACTCTTGTGGTTTCTACATACTCAAAACAAGGCATGGTGTTGTGTAGAACATGCTCCAGGTCTCTTCACCTCTGTGTCTCATTCTGCATTCCCATGAGTGATAATAACACATGGGTATGTTACAACAAGACGGAGGGAATGGTTCTAAGTTCCAAATGCCAGATTGTTCAAGTATTATTTGTTTGAGATGAGGGATAGTGGGAACCATTTATCTACCTGCTTAACACAATGTTTCCTCTTGCTTCCTTTATGCCTCCTGTCTATCATTTTGGTCTTGGGAAGAGGAGGGCAGGGGAGCTATAGGAAGAGGAAGGAATTAAAGGAAAGCAAGGAATAAACTGAAAGTAGTAAGGATTCTGCTCTGAGAAGAATGCACAATTATGTCACATAGATTAAGAAAATTTGAAAGAAAGCACAAACATACACATACAAGCGAACAAAAAAACAAACACAAACTCAGGCAAGGTATAGAGTAACAGGGAAAAAGTAATGTGATTTTTTGTTTTCACAACCTTAACATTTGCTGAAGTAATACCATCAAATGCGCAATGACTGTATATAACATCATTTAATTTTGACAGATTATTTTTCTTTCTGGAAAGTTTTAGAGTACAAGTATATTGTCTGGATCCTTATTGAAGTCAGTGGATTTGTTCTTCATCCCTAATTCTGTCTTTGGTTTTTTCTCTCTAGCCATTCTTTTGAGGTGAGTTTCTCTTAAAGGGAATGAACATTCTTGATCTTATTTCTAAGTCTTCTCAATCAATTCAACTTAGGATGTAAGTTAAACATACAAATTTGTCTCTTAACTGGTGCATTTTAGCTTTTTGGCCCATGAATTTAAATAGATTAGGTATTGATGTCTTATTAGGGAATATTGATCTCACACAGGCTTCTTAAACTAGCAGTGGTGTCCTCCGAAGTCTAAAGTGGAGGTTTCACTAAGTGGAAAGATTTCTACATCAAGAAAATACTGTGGGCTCACTTGAGCTAGCTCCTGTCCATGTGCCTGAGGGGACTGGGAATGCACCAAGGTGATTGATTGCTCAGGCAGCTGTGACTTGTGAGGCAGCCCTGGTTTTCTTTGGGTTAATAAGAAGACAATGTCATCAAAGCGAAGAGGGATTTGATTTGCTTCAACTCAAGCAGTTGTTGGAATAATTTGCTGAATCAGTCTATTGCAAGTGGTTTTGTGGGGTGACTCCATGATGACTCACAGATGACCTGTTTGAGAAGACATCTTCTCAAACAATCCAGCATTTAATGTCTCCATCTGGATCTTAAGGTCATTCTGAAATGCCCCTCATTTTTCTTTCTTTCATTCTATCCCTCTGCAAACCTGCCACTTGGACCAAATCCAGCCATTCAGCAGTGAGGCTAGACCCTGGGTACTTTGTCAGAAACGCTTCTCTCATCACTGCCTACTCGCATAGCTAGTCATTTCAAGGCCCTGCCTAACCCAGACCTCCCAAACATAGTTACCTTCTTGTTCTTCTGCAGTCATCATCGTTTGGAACCTATATCCTTCCTATATCCTGTCCCAGTGTTGAACAGCCTTTTCTGATTATCTCCCACAGGACTATGACTTCCAGGGACTTGCATCTTAGTCATCTTTGTGTAACTCACAATAACTGATTTTTCCTTTGATTAACTCAGTGTAACTTTTTCTTATGCAGACATTTAATCATCATTAATGAATAAAAAACCACCATGAATTACTGGAGAAAAGGGTGATCTGGACATCACAAAATAATTTTAGTTAATTTTTTATTAATGGCAGTACCATTGTTTTATATCCTTGTTAGGGTTTTGACAGTAGAGGGTTTCCCCCTCAGATGTAGTCACTGTAGCTCTCCCACCACCAAATCACTCATAGTTCTCCACCATAGTCCCTTGTGCTCTCCACCCTCTTCATACTGTACATGAACAGTTGCCTGGAATATCCAAATATCAAGTAATAAAGTAAGCATTTAAAAATCATGGAAGGAATTTATTATAAAATTATATAGGTAATTATATAGCTAATTAGCTCAGATTTACCTTGTGTAAGTTACTTTAGATCGGAAAACCAGGGGTCATGGTTGCCACAGTCTTTATGGTTTAGGGTGTCTTGCTTGGGTTGTGGTAACAGTCTTTTAATTGGTCTGCATCCTCACTGGCATCTCCTCTAAACCACAGTCTTCACAAAGAAGTACTTATAAAATGGAAAGCTGACCTTGCCTTGATCCTGCTATCAGGACGAAGTCCAGACGCAGTGGCCTGGCATGGAAGGACTTTCATGACCTGCTCCCTGCCTGCCTCTCTGGTTGCATCTGCACAGATTTTTCTTAATGCTCTCTTTTCAGGTTCACTGCTCATTCTTTAATACTGGGCTACCTTAGGCCCCTGTTCCTTGGAATTTTTTTCTGGTGTTTTCTCCTTCTTTTTGACTTTCAAAAGAACTCTGTCACATCCTTTCAGGATCCGGCTAAGTAAATGCTGCAGGATGAGTGTGCCCCGTGTGCAAATGCCAGCACAACACCTTCTGGTGCAACATTTCCTTTACTCTGTTATAATAAGTGATAACTTTTGCTTGGCTCATAAAGGGTCAGGGTTCTGTCTTCTTCACAAGTCTGGAGCTTTGGAAATCCTTAGCACAGAGTAGTGGTTTTAGATAGTGTTACAGATGAGATTCTCCAGGAAGAACATGGAGACTGAAAAGAGTATCAGGCTGAGAAAGAATGCAAACCTTTCACGAGTTAGCAGGAGACTTAAAAAGAGTTAGAGGCACCTCCCTGGTGGCCTACGGGTTAAGTCTCAGTGCTATCACCCCTATGGCCTGAGTTTGATCCCAGCCAGGGAGCTAACACACATATGGTGCAGCAGACATCTCCTGTCTTGCCTGCTGCTTCCCTCAGCAGTGTATTTCAGTAGATCTGCCTGTTCTGCTCCCCACTTTGTCTCTAGTGAATTCTCTTACCCCCCACACCTCTGGTCTGCACCCTGGATTTTCTATGCAAAAAAAAAAAAGTAAAATAAAAAGAGCTAGAGAATCAGAAAAGAGTCATGTGTTAGAATTTAAGGGAGAAATAAGTTTTCATGTTGAAAAAATCCCCTAGCAGTTGGATGAGAGTGAGAGGAGGGGAAGATTCTGAATAGGCATTCCATGATATAGGCCACTGATTAAAGGGAGAAAATTAGATGAGTAAGTGCCAACTTCTATAAGTTTGGTTATGAGAGTTAGGATACATAGGATGGTTCTGGAGGCAGAAGTTAGGTTTTCATTTTATACTTTAGTTTTTCAATATTGGGTAGGTTTTTGTTTATTTACACGGGGCAAGGGAGAGGAAATGAGAGAGAGGTTGAGAAAGGAAGGAGGAGAGGGGAATGGGAGGGCTAATCACTCTCCTATAGCAGACATCCCAGGTTTTGTTCCCAGACAGGCAAAGCTAACTCTCAGACCTACCATCCCATTCTAAAATTCAAGCTCTCTCTACAACTTGGTGAGTTAGAGCCTTGCAATTTGTCTTGGTTATTCTCATTCGTTTTCCTCAACAGTTTCTTTGAGTGTTGTAACTGGCTGATACTGCAATACTAGGGACACAATGGAGATAGCCTCACAAAGCAGGGGGAAATGAGCCTGATGTGGGTGAGTGGGAGTAGTGGGGATGCTAGCTTGACTGTATTTGCTAAGAACCTATAATATATCAAGCACTGAGCCCCAAGCTGGTGCACGGCAGTGAGCAAGACCAAAGAACTCTGTGAGCCTCCACCCCTGTATCAGGCTTTCTCTTGGTGGCTGGATCATACATACTGTGTAGGTTTAACCAAACCTTCCTCATTTTGCAAGGGTGACTCTTGTGCCAACATGCACAGGGCAGGTTCACTATTGATTAGGGCAGATGAATAAAGGGGAGTCCTGGAGCCCTTGTAAATTTTTCAGGCTTTAATGCTCTCTCAGGGATCCAGGCTCACAGGATTACCAGGTAGGGAGGCTGGCATGTAACGAGGTAGTCTTGGGCCAGGCAGAGCTGGGAGGCAGACAGGCAACTGAGCCTCCCAGCCTCCCCTAAGTCTTTACTCTCTTTCTGGGCTCTCTGACATTCTTTCATGGTCTCACCTCTTCTGTAGTCATACCGCTCATCCTCCCATAGCTGTCTTTCTTGGAGTGACACTGTTCTTATATCACTGACCTCCAGGCAGGTGTGCACACCTGCACATGCGCATACACCCATGCTCAGGCGTCCATAACCAGGCACGCATGCCCCACACCCTGTGCCTTCTACGTTAACAAGACCAAGACCTCATGTGATAGCCACAGAGGCCAATGGTGTAAAAATCCTGATCAACTTCATTTACCTTCCAGTGACTTAGAAGAATGATGCAGTTTTCATTTATTAAATAACCAAACGTTTACTGAACACCTTACAATGAACTTTCCAGGTGTCAGGGATGAAATGTAGAAGACAGTTTGTTCCTGCCTCCTTGGTGTTCATGTTTTAGTATGAGAGTTAACAAATAATTATCTGTGGTGTCATAAGTGTTGTGAAAAACTAGAGTATTGAAGGGCATACACAGGAAGGTTTAACAGGAGAATCAGAAGTTTCGGAAAAGGTCATATTTCAAGAAGATTAGAGTGTACTCTTAATTATTTGAGTTTGGAAAATTTAATGCAGAGTGAAATTTTAATTTCTTATTTGACTTCCTATTCATACCTGGTGTAAATATGGCTTGTCTGCCTCTGTAATCAGTTGCTGCTTTTGAGAGAGCTGCATCCTCATTTACATGTTGATATAAGCAAAACATTATTAGGAAGGTAACTTTGATGCAAATAAATAAAGAAAGAATTCTAAGCCAAATGCTAATTATTTAAAAATTATCTGCTCTTTTCGATTATCTGGGCTATTTCCTTTGTGCATGGATAGTGGAGCTAATTGTCAAGCACAATTTCTAGCAGCTGATTGATCTCTCCCACAGATCAATTTAAGTTTTATTATTTGTGCTTGATTCTTAAAAGAGAGTTAATGTTTCCCCAATTACTTTGCTGTATATCAAATTAACCATATCTTTCGATGTTCTAGGAAAGCATTTCTTAAATTCAAACTTGATATGCTAATAACTAACTCTCTGTGACTGGTACTGCAGTGTCTGAGGACACAATGAAGATGGCCTCTCACATGAGGATATGCACCTCTGCTTTTGCTAAGTGGGGGTGGTAGGGCTTGATTAGTACCTGAAGATTTGGTCTAGCATTACCTGTCAGGAGGCAGTCAGAGTAGGCATCACCTAATCTAATTGTTGACTGTAGAGAGAGGTTAAGAGCTGGGAGGGTCAGTATTCAGAAATTGAATATCAGGAATCCAACTTCCTGGGTTACAAACATTTTATGTTGAAACACAGATTCAGAAAATATGTATATAGCAATTCACTGATAAGAGTTAAAATGTAGTCAGAACAGAGGTGACTTCAATAAACCACCAAGTTCTTAGAAGATGCAAGTTTCTTTTTTAAAGATTTATTTATTTATGCATACAAGCTGGGGTACAGGACAGATGCATGGGGTGGCGAGAGGGTTCACCAGAGACAGAGCGGGGAGGAGAACAGGCAGATGGACGGAAATATACTGCTGAGGGGAGCAATGGGCAAGGCAAGAGAGGTCTGCCATGCCATGTGGGAATCTTCCCAGCTAGGTGTCGAACTCGTGTCACCACTGCCGACAGCTCCACAGCGCAGCACTTAACCGCTGCGCCACCAGGGAGGCCCAGAAGATGCAAGTTTCTATTGGGATATATTGTACTATTCCTTCAGTTTTCCTGTATATTTGAAAATTTTCACAATAGTTGGGGAAAATTAGACATAAAATTCTTCCCATATCAAAAATATGCAGGATCCAGAGTCGGCACTGTTATCATATGCATGATTTGTATGTGAATATGGGAGGCACAGAAAGGGTAGGCAATTTTTTCAAGGTTATTCAATTAGTCCCAAGTGGGATTGTTACATTAATTATTAACACTTAATAAGGACTCCAGATCTTTCTCACTTTTAATAGCTATTCTTACACTTTTATAGTCATCTGTGAGATTGATAGCATCAAGGCAAGGAGGTTGCCAGTCTTTCCCCTGGCTCTCTCAATCTTTACTCTTTCTTTGGGGCTTTTTTGGTGCATTAAGGAGAGTTAGAAACCTGATTTTATCCACTTTAAAATGGATTCAAGATGTGGAAAATCTTCTTTGCTTATCTTAGATCTACATCAGAAAGGTTTGCCTAGTGGTAACAGATCAAGTCCTGTCTTCCCAGGGGGTGAGGTTGCCTTGGTAGCACATAAAATACAGTCAGACACACAGCCCCTGGCCACACTCTGACTACTTAATGGAGTTGAACAGACACAGGGAGTCAGTACTCTTGTCACTGTTAGCATTTCTCAATGGACCATGAAGAAAGCATAATGAGTAGAAGGACTACAGCTTTGGAGACAAAAGAAACTATGCCTAAACAACTTTCCTCCTTTACCAGTTGTGGACAATGATAAATCATTTATTATTTTGACAGTTGGTTTTCTAATTAGAACAATGAGCATAATAGCAACCACTTTGGCCACTTGGATAATAGGTTTATAAGGTGTCCAATACCTAGTAGACACTCAATGAATAGTAACTATTAAGCTTAATTTAAAAGTCCACCCAAGTCCCTTTAGCGCAGAAGTTCATAAGGAGAGCACATCTGCACCATTTCTCAAATATTCAATGTGGCCGCCAACACATTTGCTGCCTTGAGAAGAAAAATAAATTCAAGCTGAGGTTATTTTTCTCTCCCACATGTGGTTTCTCATAGTTCTATATGTGTGGCTTGGTTCTTGGATTCCACTCGGTCATTATGCAACATTCTGATGTTCCAAAGATGCTGTGTTGGAGCGAGAGGTACATTTAAAACAGACACAGTAACAGAGTCAGCCCCATGGTGGCGGGAGACGAACTTGACCAGATGTTCCCCAACCTCCCACAGGCTGTGACTCACAGGTGGCTCCTGGTGCTGAGCACATAGGCTCCCGGGGAACCTGTTCTCCCAGCTGAGTTCTTCATCGTGCTTAGGTCAGAGCCCAGATTTATGAGCTCTTGGCAAGGTGGGGTACAGATGGAGAAAATTTTAACTTTAGTTTTTGTGAGAGGATCAGGAAGTACCTTTAGGCATCGTCATTGCCGTAACTTATTAGACAGTTTCTCCTGGGAAGCTCCCCGCTGTTGCTTGCTTCTTTCTCTGATCTCTAGTTCTGCCTGCAAGCTGAGCCCTTATGTTGGTCATTCTGTCATGGTTTGCTCTTGACACTTGCTGCAAGTATTATTTTTATTTGCCCTCTTGGAAGGATCTGAAATTCCGCATCACTACACACTTTCTTTATGGATGGCACAACCCAGCACCTGGAATTCCATGACTCAGAGAGCTTGCACATGGAAGTTGTCCTAGCTTCCTCTCAGCCAGTGGTCTTGACCATGGTCTTGGACCAAGTGAATCCACTTCTTGGATGTGCCTTTCAATACTGATGAAATGTTTTGGTGTTGAATGATAGGTTTTGCCATGCATTTTTTATCCTTGGTTTGAAAAATGAAAGCAAAGAAAGAAAAAAAAATATATGAATTGCTTGATTTTTAAACATAAATTAAAATAAATATTCTAAATAGTGAATGCAATTTTAAAAAAGACTCGGATTGAGCATTTTCACTTTCCACAAAAATTCAGACATATCTCTACAAATGGTCCTTTCCCACTGCTAGCTCTTTTGGTGTCTACCTCTGTTCTAGCCAACAGCTGCTGGCAATTTTGCAATGAGTCTTCCCCTTAATTAATCAATTGGGGTAGACATGGAGGAGGTCTGTATTTACCATGTCAAAATTTTGACAAAAGCTTGCATGCAAGGGAATCAGGCATGCACAGAAAATCCAATTTCTTTTTTACTGTATTCAAATAGTAATCAGAAAACTGCATACAAAAAACATGCAACTGCCTTTGCATAGACAATGAATGTGTCATTAGTTTAAAAAGGGAACATGCTTTGGTTACTAGAATAAACATAGCAGTATTATAGGATAAAGAACAAAATATGTGTAGGGAAGAAAGAAAGTTAATAAATCCAAGAACTGAAATAATTGAGAGTTGTTAGAAAATGAGAACTGTGGAGGTGAGGGAGGTTTCCCATTCTACCCCAGCATAAGCAGAAACATAAGCAGAAAACATGTCTTGTTCCAGAAGTGCTATTAACAGGGGACTGTTTTGCTGACAGAGAGTGGAGGACAGTGGGGGAGAGGGAGGACATGAAGCCCACTTCCCGACATACTCTAAGGCATGTGGAATGTCGGAGAGTGAACACAGTCCTCTGCAAAAGCAGCAGGGGGTGGGGTGGCCTCATTTGAGAGCCAGATTTCAATGAAGATGAGCAGGGAGAAGCGTGATCAGTGAGGAAGTTCAGGATGGAAGGGTGTTTGTTAACATGGAAAGGGCTTCCAGATGGAGCAGCTACACCATGTAATGCATTTTGCTTTATTACTTGCCACATGCCACATGCCAATAAATGTTTCAATGTATGTGCGCCAATATATATGTTGTCAATATATGTGTGTGTATACTTGGGTGCATCCTTACTACTTTATCAGTTTTATTAAAAAAAATTCCCATGACCTCAAAACAAAGGGTCAGAAAATCCCTTTTACCAAGATAATATTTGATCACAAAATAACTGAATTAAAACAAACTAAAAAAGAAAAAAAATAATTGAATGGGAAACTCTCTGGATAAATCTATATTTATAGATATAGGTAAATCTAGATTTATATATAACCTATATGTATACTAGATATTATACGTAGAGTATAATACATCTATATGTAGAGTACTATATATATGAAAATTCCAGACAAAATAAAAGAAGGCAGTCAGAAAGCAGATGGAGTTGCATAGCATCTATCTAGATTCCCGGGGTTTGACAAGGACATGGTTTCTACTTTTCCTAATCTTTGGCCTTCCAAGTCAGACATCAGGGCCCCTCCTGAAAGGCTTCCTGTTATAGGGAATCTAGGGGAAAAGAGCTCAAATTCTGGCAGGGAGGTTTAGGGTACGACCGGGTGGGTGGGTTTTGTCTTTTTCTTTTGCTCCATATATTGTTTCCCACTCATTAGAAGCGACACTGCTGACAGTGTTCTTTCTCGGCAGTTTACATGCCACAGAATGTGCTGAAGTTGTCTGGCAGTTTCCGTGATGAGGGTAATCATCCCCGCAGACGCCAGCCCTCGTGCACCTGCACTTGGCTGTGGCACGCGCAGAGGCGGTGGCGCGGGCTCACCCCGGGCTGGCTGCTCGCTGCCTGCTCTGTGGCTTGCAGGGCTCAATAGCGGGCTGGGCCACTTACTTCCCACATGGGGGGTGGGGAGCGTGCAGTGAGGGTCTGGGAAAGAAGAGGTGGGAGACCGAGTCTCTGCTTACCACCGTTGGTGCTGTCGTCTCCTAATATACTGGACTCCTGGGAGTAGGTGAAGGCTTTGTATATGAAGAGTAATGGGGCTATCTTACCCAGCGAGATGAGAAAACACAGACCACTTAACTCTCTAGCTAGCTAGGATCAGAATCCCAGGCAAAACTGCGTGGTAGGGAGCACCTTTCTTGTGTGGGAATAACTTCTGTTTCTTGTGGAGTGTTCTCAGAAACAACACCAAACATTTACTCCAGTTAAGTAGCCCAGTTGTTGCTTGAGCTCCAGAGGCAGTCCATTCAGTGTAACAAGTGCTTATCTAGTCTCTCCAGTGCATCTCCTGATAGGGGAAAGACTAGCACCTGCTTCCAGAAACTAGCCTCGGACATTGTAAACCGGACGAGCATTTATTTTCTATTGTTCCAGAAAACACATGCTCTAAGAATTGAAAGGAAAGTTTGTTAGCTGAATGCCATGGACGGGATGCCAGGGATGGAAGGAAAGTAGAACTTACTCAGCACAGAAGCACAGAGCATAGAAGACTCTGGAGATCGCCATCGTTTTCAAATTCCATCATGTTGGATGTTGCTGCATTAGCAACCAGTGTTAAAGCAGAAGTGTCTTTCACCAAAATAGATGAGATGGGTGAGAGCTGGCACTATTTGGGGAAGTATTACTCTAACATGTTTCTATCTACATAAAGACAGTTCAGATAGCAGGAGCAAGCATGATATTGTCAGCGGATAGGGGCGAGCCCAGACTCCCTCAGTCTGATCCTACCCTCCAACAACACAGGAAGATAAGCAACAACGCAGGAGAGAACCAGTGAGTTTTCACTGCTCTACCCCTTGGAAATCAGAGGGATAGACTGAGAGCCCCAGCCCCCAAGCGTGGGAAAGAGCTCCCGAGACTCTAGGTCAAGATTAAAAAGGACTCCACAGACACCATTGAGGGCAGGCAAGGAGTCGATGTTTATTGATTAGTGAAAGAGCAAGCAAAGAGCGCTCCGGGGAGACCTCTCTGGGCATGAGAAAGAATCCATAAGTTGCCTCGAGGTGAAAGTCTATATAGATTTTAGGATGGGTTTGGGAACAAAGAAATTAAACTTTATTGGCTGAGAAGCGAGGAAAGCGGACTTGGTTAAAGTCCGTCACTGTGGCTGATGGTGAGCACCCATCAGCTACTGCTCGGGGGTCGAGTGGGGCTCGTGAGCATCTCCAAGACCAGCATCTCAGGGAGGCTGTGTGCCCGCAGTGCCAGGTTGACCCAGTCTGGTCTCAAGGTCTGTGACTCTTCTGGTTCTGGCCCCATAGCAGCCAACTTGATGAGCTGTGTGTACAAAGACACCTAAAATGGTAGGAAAAACAATGAGCTAAGGAAATTTATGGCAGCAGGTATCCTGGTGTAGAGTCATCAGGTTCTTAACCTCTTGCTAACCCAGCATATGGGGAGAAAAAGATTTTGTCCTTGAGTCCTGTCCTGTCCTTGTTCAGAGACCTTTCCTGTCTCAATATGGGGGAGGGACACGGAAGGAAGGAGATGGGGGTGGGTGAGGGTGGACTAATTACTTTAAAATGTAGAAATGAAGTCTTGAAATTTTAAGAGTTGAGACATTGGTAATTGTTAGAAGACTTAAGAAAGTGTTATACCAGTATTTAAAATGGTGTCATTTCACTCACTTAAAAGCTGCAAAGTAGAGGAGTAGTGTATTGGACAGCAGTTAGAAGTAAGGTAAAGCAAGAGAAAGTAGGGAAATTAGCTGTATTGTGAATGAGATCATATGACCTTCCTTTTTGGTTCTAGGACTCTATTTTTATTTATATGTGTGTGTGTGTGTATATATATATATATATATATATATATACACATACATATACATATGTATATTTAAAATTGTATTTATTGTAAAGTTGATTTACATCATTGCGTCTTTGGGGGTTATAGATTCAAACCTCCACAAATGCATATCCTCACACCATGACCAATACTAGTGCCTCAGTAATCCTCCACCATGCTTCATTGTACCCTCTACCTCTCCCAGTTCACTCCATCACTGTCCCCTTCTGGTTGCCTCAGTTTTGTGTCATGTTAAGAGTTCATCGTTGGCTTGGTTTTGACTGAACCTTGGTTATGTTTCTTTATATTCCACATACAAGTGAGCTCATCTGATGTTGTCTTTCTCCTTCTGACATATTGCACTTAGTATTATCTTCTCCAGTCCCATCTATGTCATAAATGGCAGGAGTTCATCCTTTTTTATAGCTGAGTACTGTTCCTGGGTGTATGTGCGTACGTGTGCATCAATTCCACATTTTTTTATCCAGTCTAGGACTTTATTTTTAAACTACCTCATGGATATTGCTTTTTATTTTTTGGAATTTTTAAAAGTTAATTTCACTATTTGTCCTGTTCTGTAAGTAATACTTTTCCCTATCACAAATATTAGTGAATAGGCTGTGTGATTTAGAAATTTCTGTTAAGGAAATTTAAATTGCTAACCTCTTTTAAAGTAATGGGTACCTGAAATCATTTGTGGTAGATGGGAAGGCATCCTCCCAGCCCCTCAGTTACCATATTTTACTTCCCCCCACCATACTCTGCTGTCCCATCGGGCAGTTTTTACTTCCATCAAATCTCACATCTTTCTACTTCTCTCCATACCTACAGCAAGTATCCATACTGAAATTCCTCTGCCTTCACCTGGACACCAGCTTGCTCTCATTTATTCCAAACAGCACCATTTGGACACTCAGGCAGGGGTTGGGTTTGCATCTATGTATGAGGCAAAGTCCGGCTTCATCCAGTTAAGAAGTAAGATAACCAAACTGACAATATAAGTATGATTTTAGAACAAATAAACTGAGTTGCTTTCAGTACTCAAAGGAGGACCATTAGTGCGGGGAGAGGTGCAGGGTGATTTTCTGGGTAAAGAAGGGAGCCACACTATTAGAGAAAGCAGGGAGGGGAGGGAGTGACCCATGCAAAAGTTTGGAGGTGTGAGCCAGTGTGACAAGTAGGGACCTGCAAGGAGTTCAGAATAACAAGAACTTAGGAAAGGGGGGAAGGAATGGTAAGACGGTAGCTGAGCAAGTAGAAGGGAACAGGCGGTGATGGGTCTGTGTTTCATGCTTTCGTCATTCAGTATTTATCTGTTAATGGTTTCGAGTGTTCACCATGCACAGAGCAAGAAACTGAGCACCCTATGTTTAAAGAAGCTGAAACTAATTCAAAAATGTGTTGATAAAAGAGATCACAGGTGAGCTGTAGTGTGACAGTGGATGCGGAGAGGAGACGGGGATTGACAGCTGATTAATGTCCTGAGCAGTGTTGTCCTCATGCCCCTGCTGTCTCCAGGCCCCAGCTGCAGAACACAGCTCAGTGACGCTGTGCAAGTAAATGTCAGGTTAACTTTGCTCTTTCCTTGAGTGAAAATATCAATGTAGGAAGGATTGCAGGGCATTCAGCAGTGAGGAAATGAGTCAGGGACTAAGTAGAAGCAAGCTAGATGGTTGAGCAATTTTCTTAAACGATATGTGAAAGGAGAATCTGGAAAAGGAATAGAGTTTGACTTGACTTTATATTCAGAACTTATAAAAATGCCAGGCAGCGTGCACTCAGCAGAGCATTAGTGCATTAGAAGCCATAATCTAGTTGAGTTTCTACAAAGTAACTCCAACCAAGAAATGAAAAATGAGACTGTTCGATTTCTGCAGAATCAATTTTTGAAAATAAGGTAGTGAATAATGGATGCAATAGAATGAAATAACTGAATAATACAATAGGAAGGAATTACAGACAAAAAAGGGAAAAGAAAGTGCTCGAAGATAATCTGATCCATGCAAAGGGTTATAAACTACCATTTTTAGCAATAAAGGTACTTCTGGGCCAGAGAAAAGAATAAGAAAAATAAAAAGTAATTTAAGGTAAAAAAAAAAAGAAATGTGAAATATTAAACACTTGGGTCATACAATATTGAAAAGATGGGACAAAATTAAAATAATATATAAACTTTGACAGTTTTCCTTTTTTTTTTTAAAGTCGCATTGTCTCAGTCTAGCTCCCAAACCACTGCCACCTTCCTGGTGGATCTTGGGGAAAACACTGAGACCTTCTGGTCCCTTCAAGACTTCTCTGCTCACATCACTCTGTTACCCTTTCTCTGTTTCCACCGCTCCAGCCACTCAATTGGATGAGTTCCTATTAGATTTCAGATACTATGCCCAATTCTGGGGATGCTGGGATGAAAAGGAGTATCTGCACTTTGGACAGGATGGCTGAGGTTCTAGAAGCAAAGTGATGAAGTGCAATCATGGGAAATAAACTCTAAATAGGAAGTGATCATCTTATGGAAGCTGTGTTCTAGTGCCAACAAAGTCTCTTACCTCCTTTCATTTTTTCTCTCAGAGAATTATTCTACCTCAGTGGTCCTCAGAGTGTGGTTCCCAGACCAGCAGCCTCAGCATTACCTGGGAACTCATTAAGTAAAAGCAAATTTTCAAGCCCTTTCCCAGACCTACTGAATCAGGCCTAGATGTCTGTGTTTGATTGATCCCGTTGGCTGTTTCTGGTTCAAGTCTGGGGACCTCTGCCCTCATGTTCTGTCCAGCTTAACTCACCATTCATTATCCACAGAAGCCCAAGTCAGAGCTGAGTGCTTTCAAACTAGGTCTCTTTCCTTAATCCTTGTGGAATATTTCTTTGTTACTTGCCATTCTCCCAAAAGACAAAACAGAGACTCAGGGTGTCGATCAGGGTACTTGCCAGACATCTTGGGGGGTGATAGGTATAAGAACTGGGATTTGAACCCAGGTCTAGTCAACTCCAAAGTCCATATTCTTTCTTGCATACATTCTTGTTTTTCTCTAAGCATTACAACTTTTTAAAATTCAACTTTTCATACTTTCAATATAGTTTTTCCCTCTTTTGAGTCTATAGAATCTTGAAATATGCCTGTACACTTGTCCTTTCTTTGCTGCCTCCTGCTTCTAGAGGGAGGGAGCTCCTTGCCAAGAGAAAGCCTTCCAACCTCTGCTCTCCTTCATGATGTTATTTCCTCCCTGGTCTTGCTACTATGTCCCTTTTCTTCTCCTTTCTCTTCTTTTTATTAGCTCCTCTGAGCCTATTTAGCTCTTTCAAAGATTACTTCATCATATTTATCCTTTAGGTTCATTTAACTCTTTTTCTTTCACATTTCATATTCTTTTACTATCTTACCTATTTCCAGAACTTCTCTGTGCATGACCCACATCTGAGTCTCTATTTCTGGCCCCTTTTCCAAGCTCCAGACTTCAGGCTTCTTGTTGGATATCTTATTCAACATCAGCTCACTGTGCCTCTTCAGAGTTAATTGTCTTCTCCCCAAATTTGCTCCCTATCTGGTCAGTGGTATCATTCTTGATTTAGTGCAAAGAGAGAGAAATTTTTACTTCCTACTTTCTTCCACACTGTATGTCTAATAAATCCCTGTGACCTGATAATTGTTCCCTCAAGTATTCCTCATCTATGGTCCTTTTCATTACATTCCCTAGCTAGATCCTGAGCTCTTTGAGGGATATGTGTGTGTGTATATATATATGAAATAAGACCCTATCCATATATATGTGTGTGTGTGTATATATATATGTGTGTGTGTGTGTATAATTGCTTTACATGACATTGGTGCTTAAAAAGTATTAAGTGAATATATAGAGTAATTATGGGGAATAAAAAGTAACAATTGCTGTTCTTATAGGAAGAGGTGAGAAATAGTAGACACTCTAAAGGTAGGTTAAAATAATTTATTGACAGACAGGTGACTGTTAAAATGCTTGCAGAATCGCTTGTCTCAGAGGGGCAAGAGGATGGAGACCTGAAAGACTTACCAAATAATGAATCAAAGGATGGTCCCTGCAGTCTCTTGTTAAGAGGCAGAGATATTTCAACATCTCAAGAATCAAGTACTACTATCTTTTATGAGTCTAGAAAATCATTGTAGGCCTCATAAATTTATCTCTTCTCCATTGTTCCAAAGGCTTAATTTAGGATGAGTCACTCCATAAATCTAGGCAAAGATGACTAATGATTATAATAACAATATCATAAATTATATAGTGCTTTTCCTCCAAAGGAAAATTGTATCTAATTTATTCTCACTATATCCTTCATTGGTTGCTAGGGCCCGAGATCATTATCTCTATTTTTTTAAGCTACCTGGGCATGGAAATATGCCTACCAATTTAATTGCTTGCCATGCCATCCCTTATAGCTGTCTCGTCATGTCTAACCATGCCTACTTCTAACTGGATTTCTACTCCTTCATTACCTTCTTCATTCTCCAAGCCTTTACTTAGTTTTCTTTTCTTCTACTTGTCATACCGTATTCTTAAAATTCTTTAAGACAATTTTGTAACTTACTCGTTGTGTAACCCATTATCCTAGAAATTCAGATCCTCTACCACTGTTTATTAGATTACTCAAGATGGGTATTAAGCACATAGTTTTTATTAAGTGACTTGGGCCAAGTCACAAGTTCATTAATCCTATGATCATAGTGTTTGAGTCATTAGAACATGAATCTACATTTTTGATACAATGTTCATTATTCTATGAATTTATTACCATGTAAAAATTTAAGCAGAACTTTAGAATATTTTCCCCAGTATAACCCTCCTGATGAATTGATCTATGGAGAATTATCTTAAGACTCTCCTGTTAAAAAATAATGCTGCAGAATTAAAAAATTATTTCTTTATGAATTCAAATTGCTTTGCGTGTATTACTTTAAATGACTTCATAAGATGATAAGGAAAAGAGTACTAATATTCTTGTCTTCCCCTTCACAGAGCCATTCATTTATTTCACAAATATTGTCGTTTGCCAGTTGTATGCCAGGAACTCTGCTGGGTGCTAACTGTATAGCAATGAACACTTCAAGCCATCCTTTTCCTTGAGATGCGTGGAGTTTAAAATACGATACAGACATGAATAGAGAAGCATATAAAGGGATGTGTACTGTAGATTATGGTGCTAAGTGTTACGAGGTAAAAGAATCCAGAGGGACACACAATTTATAGAAAGAAGATCTCTGAGAAAGAGACCTTTGTTGTAGGAATGAAAAGGTACGAGACTGCATGCAAATAAGTCAACATGCTGTGAGTTACAGCTGAGACTTGGCAGTGTGACCTGATGATAGTAGATAGGGAGCAGTGCTACAAAACGAGGAGGATGGCAGCAGGAAGGACCTCTGCAAGCTGTTGCATCACTATATTGTCCATGTTAAGGATTTGAAAGGTTGTTTTAAGTGCAAAGAGAAACCACTGGAGATTTTTAAGTAGAAGAATATGTAGAATCAAACACTTATTTCAAAAGGGCCTCTATGGCTGCTCTATGGAAGTATAAGTTGGCGAGGCAACAGAGTGAAGGACAATTAGGAACCTCTTGCATTAGTCCAGATGAGTAACTATCGGGATCACCATAGTGGTGGGAAGATCTACATTACATTTTAGAGTCAGATTAGTAGGGTTTAAAGATGGATTGGTTGGAGCCAACATGTGAGATGTGGGAGCATGACATGCTCAAAATCATTGAGTCTCTGAGATATACAGCCAGAAAGAAACTTAGGTGCTACCTAATCCATCTTCCTACTCTGGAGGAAGTAGAACTGAAGTTTCAAGAAGTGAGATATTTCTTTGCCCACACAAATAATTATTTGACTGCAGGTAAATAAATGATTATTACTGAAAAATCAAAATGGAATTAAATGTAGCCTACTTGTATTTAAATCTAAACTCTAAGAATAAATACCTGGAAGAACTTTTATTCTAAGAAGACTACCTGGAATAACTTTGATGAAGAAGACTACCTGGAATAAACTTTCATTTATTTCATAAATATTTGCAATGGAGTTAAACAAGTAGGAGAGTTTCCAGTTCGTTTTCTTATATGTTGAGGTGACTCATCAGCCCTTGAGAGAGCCACTTCCTTATCTAGTCAGTTTCACAATCTAAAGTTAAATGATTTCTTGATATGCAACCAAGTTTTCACTTGTCCAATGTCAGACATTATTTTTTTTAATCTGGAAATGTAATTGAAGCCAATATTTTCTGACTGGACCCTAAAAAGATAGGGTGTTTTATTCTTTAAGTGAATTGTGTTCCTGCATGAACATTTCTGTTTATTTTTTACTGATTCAAAAAGAATCGATGAGAAATGAGTCAGTCTGTAATCCTGTTTTGCTTTAAAGGCAGATTCTTTAAACACTTGATTATTTTTTAAGTTATGATTTTTAAAATCATCCTCTTGGGAGAATAAGACATATTCAATGATATTAACAGTTATGCTTTAACAACAACTAACACATACAGAATCACTTTCTAGATGCTGGGCACTGTACAGAACTGTTAACACACCCTCTTTGCCTAGATTCAGACAGCTAAAGGTGATAGAACTGAAATTGAAAACCAAGTCTGCTTGATTACAAAGCCCACGTTCAAAGCCATTCTCCTGTTTTCATTCAACAAATGTCAAGCAGTTTTGTTCCAGGACCATGCCAGGAGCTGGTGATTTAGCAGTTAAACAAAATGGACAAAATGCCTGCTTTCATAAGCTGTTTTCCTATTTTGAGATGGGAAGGGTAAAATGCTAAAGCATAATAAATAAGTAAAAAAGAGAAAGTGAGAAGTGCTACAGTGAAAAATATATCCGGTTAAAAGGAGCGGTTGCAATTTTATTTTCTACAAACGAAAGGATTTTTAATTTAAATTAATTAAACTTGTTTTTTTTCTATAAGTTTTTTTTTTTAATTGTTATTGAAGTATCATTGTTTTACACCCTTGCTAGTGTTTTACAGTATAGGCTTTCCCTCCTGGGGTGTACTTACCACAGCACACTCACCATTGAAGCATCCTCAGTTGGGGAAGGTGTCACCCCAATACTCTGTGACTATTTCGAAGAAGAATATTCCAGACAGAGAATTCTCCATCTGGAGCTACCCTGCTTGTTTGAGGATGGTCAGCAAGGGGGGTCAGTGTGGCAGCAGAGGAAGGAGCAAGGTGGATGGGTGGAGCTTAGCAGATAAAGTCAGTCATGGCGGGCTAGCTCATCCTATGGCATTTTTCAAACTAGGTAAGCTTGTTCTTTTAAATACATGAGATATACAGTCATAAATCTTGTATAATAATGCAATTTATCATGCTATTACAAGGTAAGCCTTATTCTGGGTGTCTCGCATTGTTCTGGGTGTCTCAGAGAATTGACAAATGGCAATGTTGTTGTTCTCTGAGAATATCTGATCCAGTGTTTGAGGAAGCAGGGCTGATTCAGAGTCAGTGTGTGACTGAAATTTTGGTATGAGGCAGATGAATGTGTGTTATTTAGCTTTGCAAAGTCTGTAAATCCATTTTTATAGGCCTCAGAGCAGTGTTTCTCAAACTTGAACATACACATTAGTTGCCTTAGAGATCTTGTCAAAATGCTGATTCTGATCCAGCAGGTCTGAGATGATGCTTGTGAACCTGCATTTCTAACAAGCTCCCAAGTGAGGAGTGAAGCCAGCGCTCCTAGTCTGTGGCCATACCTTGAGAAGCATAGCTTCAGAGTCCGTGGCAGACTTTCTTCTATGTCATTTCATTTTAATTTGGCTCTTCGTCAAAACCCTGAGTTAATTGGTTCAGATATTACTGTCTTCATTTACAAATGAAGGAATCTGAAGCTCAGAGGACTGAGATGATCTGGGATAGGTCAGGTGGCCAAATGACAGAGCTGTGACATGAATTTAGTTCCTTGGCTTCTAGACAACAGCTGCCCGCATGGCTTTTAAGTACGAATACGTACGAATACATGCTAATTAATGTTTCAGGATGGTGTGTGCAACACACACATTGGTACGAGGCTACAGTGAGGGAGAGGGGAGCAAAAAAAGCCTCACGAAAGCCACAGCTGCCCAGAGGCCTGCCTTGGCAGTGATCTCTGGAAATGATCCAATCATCACAACATGTCCTGGAAGTGTCTTCCCCAGTGCCACTCCTCTGCATGATGCTGGCCCCCACCTCCGATGGGAACATTTTCTTCACATTTACTTTGCACTTGAGCTAAACTGCATTTCATCTACCTCTGAGGTCATCTGGTCCTGTGCTTGACCCCAGTCAGCAAGTTATTTACTGTCAAGCTGGAAAAGACTGTTCTTCTCACTCGAGGAGAGCACTATTCTCAGAGACGGAGCACATCAGTTCATACTGAGCTCCAGCTTTCCGGGACAAGCAGAAATCTTTGAAGCATTTCCAACCAAATCCTTGGAGAGGTAAACATATTTTTCAGCCGCAGGATTCCAGGTTAAAGAAGTGTGTCCTCCACTTGTTTACAAAGCAGTGCAGCAGCTGTTCAGAGGCCTCCGCCACCCTCCCCCTGGACAGACTGAGGCATTTGGAAGATGCACGGAGGCCTCCCAGACAGTCTGCTCAGGCTCACCCCTCCGGGAAGACCTCATCACCATCAGCCACTGGCAGCACTGAGAGCTCAGTATAGGACTGGTGCTTCTCTGATGCAGTTTCTCTCTCTCTCTCTCTCTCTCTCTCTCTCTCTCTCTCTCTCTCTCTCTCTCTCTGTGTGTGTGTGTGTGTGTATTAAAAAAAACCATGCCACCTCTCAACTTTTCTGTAGATGATGGTTAAAGAAAACCTCCTACCTGCATCCTCCCCTGCTTCCTGCTCCCTGGAGACAAACAGGGTTGCAAAACCTTAAACATTAACTTGGATGTCACACAGTGAGAAGTGCTCTTCGCCTTCTCTCTGCCTTTACACCCGTGCTTGGAAACTGAGCATTCTTCGTGTGCTCTGTGAAACCATCCTTGGTCACACTGGGCCACAGGGTTTGCTTGCTTTCTGCTTTCCTAATTCCTAGAACTTAAAGTGTTTTCACTACTCAGTGCATGTTGATCTTGGCTTGGATGTTAGGGTGATAACTGTGATAACATTAGTGAACATATATTGATGTGATTACTCTTCATTTCACACTGTGCTGAGCACTTTACATGAATTGTCCCATTTATCCTCAATATGAACCTCATAAAGTTGGTATTTTTAGTCCCATTTTAAGATGAGAAAATTAAGGCAAAATGAAATTAGAGTTTGTACAAGGTCAAATAGTTCAGACAGTCCAGACTGGAACCCGTTGCAATTGGACACTTGTTACCTTTTCAATATGTAAAAATAATGCTGCTTCTTCTATTGTGCTGGGATAGTTAGTAAACTTTCTGAAGAATATCTGCACTTTAATCCACTTCACGTGCTACTCTGGAGGTACTTTTACTGCTTCCACTTTGAACAATCCTGCCTAAGACTATAGGAATTTATAGGGATTCCAAATGATTAGGTAGCTGCAGTGGATATGGGATGCATTTGTACATGTACACATGCACACATGCACACGCATTTGCTGGCTTCAGATGCCATTGGAGGAGCCATGATATTTCCATTTTGAGTTCATGTGATTGGAGTGTGACCTCCTTGCTCCCCTCACTATAAACCTGTTATCCAGTACTTGCTAATTAGATTATTCCATACTACTGGATGAAGGGATGGATCAGGGTTAAGACTCTCAGAGACGGATATAGAGGACATGGTTGAGATTGTGGCTCCTAAGAATTGTACATGTTTGAGTGCTCCTGGGGCTACTTTTGTCCCCATAAGAATAAAGCCAGTCTAAGAAGCCAACATGGAAGGGAATAGAGTCGAGAGATACACAGAGAACGGTCTAATGAAAGATTTGGGCCCCTGGATCCTGCGGAGTTTTATTCCTAGATTTCTCAGGTATAAAAATAAATTATCCATTTTTTTTGCTTAAGCTATTTTTAAGTTGGATTTTTTCCCCATTGCAATTAAATGAGTCTTGACTAATGCAATCCTTTAGGGGAAAAGTTCTCATTAAAACTAACACTAGTATATGTGGAATCTAAAGAAATTAAACAAGGGATCAGACAATGACAAACTTAAGACTGGCTCTTGAAAGAAGACCTGAAATCTGAGACACTCAGGAGGAGAGGGGATGGGGGAGAGTAGAGAACAGGAGGAGGAGCACACAATGGATGATGGTGGCAGACTACGGGTGCTTTGGTGGTAGAAAAACTATGGTGACCCCACCTGAGGGGAGAAGTCCTATAATGTGAAAAGATAAATGAGGATTTAAAAAAAATTAAAAACACGGGCCTCCCCGGTGGCGCAGCGGTTGGGCGCTGCGCTGTGGAGCTGTCGGCAGCGGCGACGTGAGTTCGACGCCCGGCCAGGGAGAATCCCACATGGCGCGGCAGACCTCTCCTGCCTCGCCCGCTGCTCCCCTCAGCAGTGTATTTCTGATATGCCTGTTCTGCTCCCCACTCTGTCTCTGGTGGACCTTCTCGCCGCCCCACGCCTCTGGCCTGTACCCCAGCTTGTATGTATAAATAAAAAATAAATAAATCTTAAAAAAAAATAAAAATAAATAAATAAAAAAAATTAAAAAAAAAAACAAAAAAACTTACATGAGTAGAAAGGGGCACATGGGCCTTTAAATAAGTCATTTGACCAGCAAGCGTTGGATATCTTTTTTTAATGTAGTCTAGTGCTGTCACATAGTATTCTCCGTGATGTTTGGGATGTTCTAGAAAAGCTTGTACTCTGCATTGTCCAGTAGAATAGATATTAGCCATATGCATTATTAAGCACTTGAAAACTGACTCATGCAATTGAGTAACTGAATTTTTAATTTTATTTGCTTTTAATTACTTTAAGTAGTGTTAAGTTAGGATTTAAGTCCAGGCTGTCATATCAGGCAGCAAAGACCTATACCCTCTCTGTGCTACTGAATGGATACAGAAATATCTCATGACTCCAGCAGAGTAGGTGGAATGGCCAACAATGATATAACCCATGTGCTTTTTCTGTGGGTCCCCAGAAATCCTTCCAGCCATTAGTGTGAATCTTAAAGGTCCTTCTCTTTCCTTTGTAGGAAATTCAGAGAGGCGAATAACTTATCTATGTCTTCTAATGCTAAATACCATTATCAATTCTGTGTGTGCAATGGCAGATGAAGAAAAACTCTTACTCTTTAAACATGCCAACCCTACTCAGGTCTGTCTACACTGCCTGGGGCCTGGTATAAGATGGGCCCTCAGATGTCACCGGAGCTAGATTTCCTCAGGGTCTAGATCATGCTAACGTTTGTGATTCAGATAAAGAAAAATAGACACAACAGTGTCCAGTTTATTCTTTTTCTGTATTTTATTTTTATTAATTTTTATTTGTATCTTTTATATTATTGTGTATTTTATCTTCTAAGTCTTCACCTCAGTTTGCAGAAAGAGGATGGAGACAAATCTTAAGAGAGAAATTCCTTAGAAATTCATCTAGTTGTTGAGAAATTTTTGGAATTATACAGACTGGACTTAAATCCTAACTCCATCACTTAGCACATGTGAGAGCCCTGTGGGTTAACCATGCTGAATGGTGAGTTTTGCAATTGAAAAACATGGAGACAGTAATATCTATTTCATGGTGCCTTAGCATTAAGTGACACAGTACCTGTGAAAGATGTAGCCGAGTGTTCTATAAATGTCCACTGTCACTATTATTTCATGCCATTATTGAAGTCCATGGAGTAATGTTGTAAGTAATAAAGAGCACAGGACATGTTTATGATTCTCTAACAAATTTCCACATTAAGGCTCTTCCTTATTCTGCAGCATCCTTTCAGTGTGAAATTTACCTGGAGTTTTGAATGAGTTCCTCTCCACAAATGACTCAGTATTAACTGAAGTAAATTAAATGACGATCCCTGGTCAGATAAAGGAGTGTCTACTTTGCAGTCATACTATTTTCACTGTTTGGTAACTTCCTTTTCATCTTTGAAACACATCGAGGGTCCTTGCAGAGGGCTTTGAAAATACTCACTGCTCTTCCTTTCCCAATGGCTGAAACACTAAACACCTTAATGATGATATTAGGCAGGACCTCCCCAGTGAGGAGGAGGCCATGTCCCCACCCACTGGGAACAACATGGATGAAACTGGAGGGGATTGTGCTAAGCACAATAAGTTGAAAGGAGAAAGACAAATACTGGATTGTGTCTTTTATGTGTGAAATACAGAGAAACAAATCAGAGCCACATAAAACCAAACAGTAACAAACCCTAGAATCTTGCTGTAGAATTGAGTCTACCAAAGAGGGAGGAATAGAGAAGAGCCAAGTGGGAAGGGGGCACCGTGGACTATGGTAGAGGGAGGCAGTTGGCTTGATGGTGGGTGAAATATGGTAACAGGCATCTGAAGGGTATGATCCTATACCTCTAAATCACATATAGTGTTGTAAACCAATGTTGCCTTAAAAAAATTAAAATTAGAATTTTTTTTCACTATCCATTTGAATTCCTGTCACCTGTGTTTCTCTATACCTTTGAGTGTTAGATAAACTGGGTTGGCATCACCAGTCCTACATCCTCATTAATATCGCTTCTGACCCCAAGATTTCTTCTGCTTTCACTCAAGTTCAGTTTCTCAGATAACTGGATGCCAAATTCACCCCCTCCAACTTTCCACAACACATCTAACCTTACAATAGCATGTTTTTCTAATATTTTTACTGAAGGTTTGGGAGTCACATAGTACAGTTAATCATGTTTTGCTAATACCCTGCTGGCATTTGGCCCTCGCACTCACTTTCCCTTTCCATTGCTTCCGAGCTCCAGACACCTCAAAATCACACACACACACACTTTCTATGTCTTCTAAAAGTCTAAATTGAGCCCTGCTGTGATGCCTTCTTCTTGCAGCCTTCCTAATGAAGCTGTATGCATTTCCTCCTCTGTTTTTCTTCTTTGAAAATATGGTGAATAAATTCTTCTACATTTCTACACCAATAGGTTCTTAGTAATTTTAGGTACATTGTCATGTAATCCATATAGTGACCCTATGAATTAGACATTTTATCCTCACTTGTGATGAAAAAGGGATGAAGAAAAGTCATGATTTGTCTAAGTGCAGTTGTCAGCAGGGGTGGGATGGGATGGGGGAGCTGTGTCAGGAACTTTGGACTCCCTTTACCTGGACTCTGATACTTTTTCCATGCGCTGCCTCCCTAGTCTGACTGCAGTACGCAGCTAGAGGAAGAAGGGACTCCGCCTTTGTTAGCCAGCTATGCCAGTGTTTCTCAGTGGAGAGCTGTGATTTGCCTCAGGGAGCTTTCCTGGGCATTTCAGGCTGTCTGGCATCCCTGGCCCCATCCATGAAATGCTGGTAGTGTCCCAGTGCCTCCTGTCATTGTGGCAGGCAATTAAATCAATGTCCCTGTGTAAGTCTGAAAGTGACCTTTTGAGGAAAGATGGTACCTCCCCATGGGGAAAAGCAGGTGATCTCTAGAGATCAGTAGGCTGATAAACCTTTATAGCCATACTGATCAATTCATTTCAAGACTGGTATGAATATACTAGCCCCCATAATGTTAAAATGGCATCAAAATCAGCAGCCCACCTCACCCCCCCATTTAGCACATTGACCTGTGGAAGGCTGTAGATTATAAGGTCATTCTCCACCCTGGAATTAGACTATGGGTAGAACCCAAGATAGCAGAAACCAGGCCAGGAAGTGGTGCTTTGGGAAGTAGCAGGAAGGGAGGAACCAGCTTTTAGTGGTGGAGAAATCACTGGACAAGTGGGAAGTGGATCTGAAGCTTTGCTTCAGTCTTTGCTGGGTTGCCAGTAACTGTGTAATCTTGAACACTGTTTTCCTAACCTGCAGAAGGAGAGAATTGAATCAGGAAATGGCCAAGAGTCCTCTTGACTGTGTTTCTCAATCCAGGGGGTTTGGGGGGTCAAAAGTGCTGGTCATTTTGTTTACCAAGAATTCTTAATACTTGGGTTGTTGTGTACAGTTCAGCCTGTTAATAGTTTCCATATTTCTTAGCTGCTTCAGCCTGAATCATCTTTATCCCTGAGGAGGAAGCAGCATCCAAGTTCATGATTTGATTCTGTTCAGAAACCGTGACCCGCGGGCCCAGGCTCCGGGCCTGTGCTGTCCTATTTACTCCTGCTGGCAAGTCACAAGCTCTGGGGTAGGGAGATCCATGATCTTAAATGTTAGCAGAGTCAGATGTGCTCGATGGAAACAGTCTGGCTAACTCACAACAGATTCTCAGCCCTCTTGGCTGTCCTCCAGAAATCATGTCTGGTAGGATTTCTGCAACAGATCTGATAGTTGCTGACTTAGAGAACATGTAAGCTGTTTGTGAATTCATGGTGAATGGTCCTAATTCCATACGCAGATTCCAGTAGACAATGAGAGACTAGAAATGTACAGAAAATACACTGTAAGCGTATTTATGAAGTATGTGTGTGTGTGTGTGTGTGTGTGTGTGTGTGTGTGTGTGTGTGTGAGGGGGTAGGGAGAGTGTGTGCTAATAAATAACTTAGATTGTTAGAGATAGGTTAAACTTTAAAAATGGCTATATATTGGGAAGAAAGGTAGATTAGGAAGACAAGTAGTGATTTTCCTAATAAAGACTATACTGTAACTTCATAGAACATTATACCAATATATGGGATTCCCTACCAAAAGGCCCATGTGTGACTTTTGATAATTGAGAGAAATATTCTAGGCAGATGTAAGAGAGGGGAGCTGATAAAATTTACCACATTGGTTTCCTTTGCTTTGTATTATAGAATCACATGTTAACTTTTTGGGCAGATGATCAGGTTATTTTTAGGTCTTTCCCCTTTTTTGGAGCACCAGTGACTTTTTGTGTCTTTAAAAAAAAATTTTTTTTTTAAAGATTTATTTATACAAGCTGGGGTACAGTACAGAGGCGTGGGGTGGCGAGAAGGTTCACCAGAGACAGAGTGGGGAGCAGAACAGGCATATCAGAAATACACTGCTGAGGGGAGCAGCGGGTGAGGCAGGAGAGGTCTGCCGCACCATGTGGGATTCTCCCTGGCATCGCGCATCGCGCGCTGCCAACTGCTCCACAGCGCAGCGCTCAACCGCTGCACCAAAAGGGAAGCCCATCTTTTTAAAAATTTATTTAATATATATTTCAAAGAGCCTGTCTCTTTTTACAATAGCATGTATACACTACTTTCATGTATATGAGTTTGTTTGTGTGTGGGAGGGGTAGTTGGGGAAGGACAGTAATTTGTAGAGCTAGCAGGGTAGATGGGAACTAGTTATTTTAATATCTTTTGTTGCTTGCTTGTTAAGTGATGATTCCAAAAAAGCAGGAGAAAAATAATCTTAATACCTAATCATTGGTTGTGGGCATTATCTTTCATTGGTCAGTTTTCTGCCGATAACTTCACTTTGGAAACAGCTTCTCAAGGTAGGCAGATGTCTGCATTATCACTGGTGAGCAAACACATCACTGCTTCTTTGAAGATTAAATAGAATTTAAACAGACATCTTAATTCTTAGCACAAGTCTAGAGAAATGAACTCGTAAAGGTTAACTCTTAGATGGGTGATATTGGTAAGTTAATTTTGGAGAATTAGAACTTTATTGTGTTTACTGGTAGAACATCTCTTCCCAACTTGTATTATTTGAAGACTATTGTGGGAGCCCAGAGAAGTGTGTTAGTACTTTCAGATGATAGATTAGCAGTAAACACACTTCTCTAGTACTAATAGTGTACAAATGGAAATTTAATGAACTGATGAGATTAAAATAACTCCTCTTGTTGTTCAGTCAACTCACCTGTTATACATACTGCTTACTGTTGAGTCCATAGAAAAAAATGTCCATGAAAGGAAGAAAAAATAAAAAACAAACAAAAAGCAAGAACAACAAATTTGGAGTCAAATCATTTGTCTGAGTTTGTTAATACTTGTTCTTTTATGTAGTGGGCTAAGATAATTTGCCAGTCTCTCTCGTGTTTGTGTGGGTGGGTGTGGCTGAGCTGGATGGTTTGTTCTTGGGTTTCTTCTACCTCAAGGCTTAGGGAGGCCGGCTACTCACATGACTGGTAATGGATAGTGACCGTTGACTAGGAGTTTAGCTTTATTGTTGACAGACGTGCCAGCACTTGTTTTAGTTGCAACTGAGCCATGTAAGTTCAGTACTAAAAGAAGGATCTCCAGAGCTAGCATTCCAAGAGACAGTTGCTGCAAGACTCCTTGTGATCTACCTTTTTAAGTCCCAGGATATCACTTTTGCTGCATTGTTTTGATCAAAGTTAGGTCAGTTAGGCCTGCTCAAGTTTAAGGGAAGGAAAATTAGATTCTCCCCCATGGTGGGGGAGAGGCAAGTTCATGCTCCAGAACACATGGAATCAGAGATACTGTTGTGATCATCTTTGAAAATGCTTATAACGTAGCAATTAAATTACATTGTATCTATGGGTAAACCTTATTTCCAGAAAATCACTCTGCCACTGTTAAGATCTGTCTGAAAAGGGACAATAGTAAGAAGACATAATCCAATAAGATAGAAGCAGAGTTGTAGAGTGCTCTGGCAACTTGCTGACTTGGTTTTGAATCCTGATTTTACTCCCCTATGTCCTATGGGACATTGGTCAAGACCTGTAACATAATTTGTGGGACCTAGTGCAAAATGAGGTATTTTTCACAATTTAGTAAAAATTTTAAGATGGTGACATCAGGTCATTAAGGCAAGCAAAAGGTCCTTTTGAATCCTAGGGCCCGTGTGACTGTACTGTGAGGCACTGATCGTGGAACATAATCTCTCTGAGCTTTAATTATGTCTTCAAATTAGTGTATCTACCCTGTAAGATGGCTGCAAAGGAAACTTGAAGTGATTATCCTTATTAATATGATTATCAAGTTTATTAGGCCACATTTGCTTTAATAAATAATAACAAATAAATGGTAGTAATAGTAAGCTGAATTAATACGTAAGTGAGAATTTATTTGGGGAAGTTTTTATATCAAAAGAGATTTTCTTGGGGGATGATGGAATCATTTTTCTGAGTAATTTCAATTTTGCCCTAAGTTTTCTTTTCCCATTAATAGACCTCTATTAATTTCCTGTCCAAAGAAATAGGAGCTTGGTTGCAGGTCACATATGTGCCACTAATTTATCCCTGGGTAGAAAAAATATGAAATTTGGAAAAATACCTGACTCATATGCCCCATTATTCACCTTCTAATATTTGCAATCATAAAAATGTTCACTCTGACGCTTTCAAACTTGAAAAGAAATTTTTTATGGAGTACCATTCACAAGTAAGTTTTCAGGTTCTCAAATGTAGATGCTTTAATTTCTCGAGCTATTGAAAAAAATGCTTTCTATCAAAAGTTTAAATTGTTTATTTTGCTTTAATATTTAACAACTGAAATGATTAAACTCAAATCTCATCTTCAGATTCCAAAACACCCCTGGGAAGAGACAGCAATGAGAACTTTAAAGTCCTAAAGGACACTAAAAAAAAATTGGTTTAATGAGAACAGGACCATTCATTTTCTGAAAACAAATACAATCCCCCATGAAACAACCATTGACATATCTCCCTTCTTGAGAAGTCATAGAGTTTGCATATCTGTTATATCTCCATTTTCTTCATGAGTTATCAAAACAATATTTCAGAAAAAATAATCAAAAAAAATCTCATGTTTTATTCAAATTTACTTATTAGAGATAGAAGTGAATCAGCCTTGTGAGGTGATTCTATTTTCTTTCTTTTCATTACAAATTTGTTCCCTCTCTGCTTCCCCTGCCCTCCTTCCTCTTTCCTTTCTTTAGTAAATTAGGACTTCTATATTATCTCCAGAAAAGAGTGTCAAATGTTTCTATGACAATATCACCCCTAATTCATAATGGCACTGCTGAAATCTGGACTAATCCATGTATCCATCTTCTGTCTTCTGCCCAGGAAGGCCCAGAGGTTAATTCTGATTAGTTGAAAAGGGCTTCATACACAGTTTATGGAGAATCAGATTGTCCCTGGAAACATTAACATTGTAGACCCTAGGTAAAGGCGGGCATGCTGCTCCCACACAAGGTCAAGTCCTGTACGACCAACCCCGTCTCCTCTGAGGGCTTGGCTAGGGGATATCTGAGCAGAGGCAAAGATAAAGGCATTAAAATACTCTGACCTTCAGCAAAAAAGATTCCTGTGTCTTTCTGTGTCACTTCAGAGCCCAGCTTAAGGTTGTGCACTGATGGTTTCTGGAACCCCAAAGTCTGCCTTCCCAATTGGTGGTCCCCCATTCTGTAGCTGTTTTCTCTTGAGCTCTGTCAGCAGTTTGTGCCCTCTCACTCCTGGATTTGCCTGGGAGCATCATACCCATACCTTCCTATATCCCAACAGTCTCTGCTTCATACCAGATCCTACTGACTCGCCCTCCCTCATGGCAGCAACATCTGGTCATTTCCCCTCTGTCTAGTGAGAACATCTAGTCCCACATTCACTTGGTCCAGTGATTCCTCTAGGAACCTGCCATGGGTTGGGATGAATTTGAACAAATACAAATTTGAACAAAGTTTTATATTTAAATCCTAATCCCCGATACCTTAGCTTGTGAGCTTACTTGGAGGTAGGGTCCTTGTTGAGATGATCAAGTTTAGAGTGAGATCATTAGGGTGGGCCCTGATCCAGTATAACTGGTGTTCTTATAAAAAGGGGAAATCTGGGCATAGGGTCCCAAAGGGAGAACGCCACATGTATGGCATGAAGAGGGTCATTGCAGCTGAGGAACGAGATCTGGAGCAAACCCTTCTCACAGCTTTTACAAAGACCAGTGCTGTGGACATCTTTATTTCAGACGCCCTGTCTCTGCAATGGTCAGACAATAACTTTCATTGCTTAAGCCGTTCACTCACTTTGTGATGGCAAATTGATAGAGGCCTCCTTCCAACATAGCCAACTCCGTTTTTTGGTTCCTTTTCTTCAAAGTCCACGTGGTGGCAGTTACTCTTTTGATGCCCAAGAACGTGATGCCATGCATGTGGGAAGGTTGACACCACTTTATGAAATGTGTTTGGCCCATCCCTTGCAGTCTTTGCTTTCTTGAGACCCACATTTCTAAAGGGGCTACTGGACTGGTATCTAAGTCTCTATGTGTCCAATGTGGTCTTTTCTTTGAGTATGAAGTTTTCAGTGAATCTCCAGACCATCTTTTCCTCCTTTCACTGACTTCTTCCTAACTGTACTGCGTGAAAGAAAGACAGCTCTCGAATCCCCTCCAAGGAGGACAGTTGCCAGTGTCTGACTCCGCTGTTTCATCATGGAGGGTGACAGTGGGGGCAGTGATGCCACCAGGGCCACAAATCAAATGTCGCCAATTCCCTGCAGTCAGATACAATATTGTTTCCTCTGCCCTCCCTCCGAGCAAGTGGTCAGTGCCATAATTACTCCTGATGGCAGGCGGCAGGTCTACATCACATCTTGACATTCGCTTTTAGCTATTTTTTTTATAGCTGCCAGTGTGCTCAGTCAAATACCTGTCTGTCATCACAATCAGACAGGTCTTAATGTCTCTGCATTACAGAGGAGGACCTCGGCTCCCTTCCAGCCCGTTTATTATGGTCCCAGCGTAGCATTTTATCACAGATTCCTTACGCATAGCCTCCTCTCCACCACCACGGAAATCTTCCAAGTTGGCAGCTTTAGTGTCTACTGCCATTAATCTTCACTAGGCTGGGATCACGGGGCAAAGGATGATTTATTGCAATTACCTGTTATAGTGCACAGCTCAGGTGAGCTGGGCTCACATGCATTTACTGGGCTTCCTTCCTTTCTCCCGTAGCCAAGGAGTAAAACGTGTCTGCCTTGTTTCTATGTATATCTTCTTGCATTTAGCTCATCAAATGTTAATTAATGGGGAAGTGGAGAAATAGATTTAGATAGTATTAGGATTATGGATAGACATGGCCAGCCTGGCTGTTCAAAGCCAGAACTGACACTGACATTTGACAGTCCATTTAATTTCTTTGTTGTTTCTGCATTTTAAGAAACATCCAAAGGAAACTCGAAATTGCACTTACCTGCCACTTTTTGTACCATCTGTTCCAGGTGATTAAAACCAATCTGCATAGAGTGTGTTTCATTTCCAATTTCTCGCTCCCTGGGATGGCAGGGGGCAGTGCATGAAGTGGGGATAATGTGCGCTTGGGTTCTGCTAGTGAGGGAGAAAGAAGAGGTGGGGTTGGAGTAAAAGGGGAGAAGAAAGTTCTTTGCAGCAGAAATAGATGTGTCCCTAAAAGTGGCCCATTATTTTCCAATTATCAGCTCTGATGGCAGCTTCATGTCTGCTCTAACGAACCCCAGTACCCTTAGGTCCCTGGCCAGGTTGGCGAGTGACAACTTTCAGCATAAATGGAGTGGAATTTAAAGCTTCTTTGCTGCTCTATCTGGGATCTGATTCACTTTTAACTCGGATTCAGTCTGTAGGAGACACTACTTGGCATCCCTATTACGGACATTAGATCATTTGTTTTCTCCTGGGTGGGGGTTAAACTAAATGGCCCTTCTCCCTGCCCCTTGCCTTCCCTTCCCCCTTGCTGCTATGCAGTGAGCGCCCTTTGGAGAGGCCCACATGGCAAAGAACTGGGGATGTTCCTGGCCACTGACACTGATGAGCTGAGGCCTTCTGACCAAAAGCATGTGGGAAACTGAACCCTGCCACCAGTGTGCAAGTGGGGGTGGTCCTTCCCTGGGGGGGATTTGAGACAACTGCAGCCCTATTGGCACCACGATTGTGGTTCTGTGAAAGAGCCTGGGCAGAGAGGTTCAGCTAAGCCACAGCCAGATTCCCATCTCACGGCAACTATGAGAACACAAGTGACGTTGCTTTAAGTCGTTGTATTTGGGGCACTCTGTTACATTGCCACGGATAACTAATACAACTTGGAAAACTTAAACCCACTGGAATCTTTTTAGATTATGCTTGCGCAGGAGAGGAATTTGGGGAAAGGAACATTTGTCTCGGAAGCCTGTAAGGAGAACTAAATGGGACTGATGGAGAGGTAATGATAAAAATACTCAACAAATTTGGGTGACACAGATGCCAACCAATCAGAAAGTGACCTTCTACTAAGCAGGATGCTGGGGGCACACCCTGGGGCCAGGTGCCCTTCGATTCCTGAATTGTAGAAGGCTCCAGATGTTGGGGGAAGGGTAGGGCAGCACATCCTTGGGGGGTCTCAGAAGGGATTATCAGCTAGGATGAGGATGTCCGTATTTTAGCCAGCACCGTGCCCATGTTAGTGCCTCCCTCCTATCAGGCCTGAGCCAGTTCAAGGTAGTGATTCAGGTAGTGATCCGAAACAAGGTACTCTGGGGAGTAGGGGCCAGCAAGGTGGGGATCCCTTTTTGTTCTTCCCTCTTGACTTATGGAGAAGTCCAAAAGGCCACAATCAGCTGCTTTTTCCATTTGCTTATCAGTAAGTCTATTACAAGCCCAGAGGTTTTAGAGAACATACCCTCCCACAGCTGGAAGCCCAGGTTTTGCTCTGACATTCTTTCTTCAGTTTTCATACATTAGTGAATATAATTCCACAGCGTGCAGGAGCCAGGGCAAAGGCAGGCCTTTTAAACATTCAGCTGCATGCTTGAACCGGGGAAATCACAGCTGCTCCTTGCTTTTGATAATGCCAGGGAAATTGGTAAATAAATAAATAACTGGGGCCCAGGGTTCATTTGCTAAATACCCCAATATGTGCAAGCAAGCCGCATCAGGCACATCAAAGGGAAATAAAAGCATAATTTAGTAATAACATGGTCTCCTGCAGCCTCCTGCTTAACTCAAGTGTTAAGTTAAAAGAGGTAAATCAGGGGTTTTGGAGCACAATTTTATTCTTAGTCTTCTTTTTCTTCTTTTCCTTTTTTTTTTTTTTTAAAAAGAACAGGATCTGGGACCACTTCCTATGTTAGCAGGATCTGGCAACATTTTCTTTCCTATGAAAGGGGATACTTTTAAAAATAATTGTTAGCAATTACTCTTTATTTACCCTTCAACTAGGGAATCTCCCCTCACGTAAGATGTGTGCCAATGTTTAAAGCATTTGCGATATTGGACTTCACATCCCCCGAGTCAGAGATTGGTTTTCAGTTTGGTTGTGGCAGAAACAGTGCAGGGTCTAAGTCCCAAGTGAGGAAATGAAGTGGAGGAAACAGAGACAGGTGCTCGGGGGGATGGAGATCTACGGTGTCTGCTGGACACCTCCTGAATTGTCCCCCTGAGAACAGGGACATCCAACCCATTGGCTACCTGACGTCAGGAGAGAGCGTGGAGCTCTAGGTGAGAGTGCCCAGGTCAGACTAGATTTCCTTATAAGTCACAGTTGGCATCCTTTGCTCCTACCACAGCACATTATTTGTTGTCCCCCACTTCTCAACTGATCCACAGAATTCCTTCCCCTTCCATCTCACCCCTACACTCCCCTCCCCCCAAGTTTTCCTGGGTTGCCCATGCTCCAGTTTTGTGGCCTGATCCCACCCTTGGGTCCCACACTGACTGTAGCCAGGAGCATCAGCTCCATTTTGCTCTGATTTGTCACTACCTGCCCTCCATCCAGGTGCTGGGCCTTTTCATTTCCAGCACATTGTGTGGTTTGATATTTAAAACTGCTCCTCTGTCTTTCTGCCCTTCTGCACCTCCTCCCAGCTGGAATGACTTATTTCTGCCCATTATGTTTTTCATTGAATGCAACTGGCATATGGAGATGTGAAGACTCTGGAGCCAGGCTGCCTGGGTTCAATTGCTGGCTTCCTGCTTATGATTTGTGTCATCTCAAGCAAATCACTTAAACTTGCTAAGCTCTGGCTTCCCATTGTTAAATGGAAATTTCTTCAACCTCAACACTTTTCCTTAGGATGAAGTCAGTAATCCCTCACTCATAGGGTTGTTGTGAGGATTAAATGATATAACACGTGTGCGATGTTTCACATGCTGACTGGCCACATAGGAAGCCCTCAATAATTGATATGTACATATGCGATTTCATACAACTCCACTACCACTGATGTTTCTTTGAATATTAGATCATTTTATCCTCTTAACCTCCCTACCAGATAAGTACCACTATTATCTCCCTTTAACAGGTGGGGTTAAGTAACTTGCCCAAGTTCATGCATCTATTAAGAGTGCTTTAACTGTGGGTCTGAATCCAGAACCTGCCTCCAGTTTCTCTTAAAATGATGAATAATTTGCTTTCTCCCTTTTACTCACATTTTGGCCAAGAGCTGATGAAGTGTTTATGCTTCAAGTGGCTTACCCATACAAAGGGATAAATAGAAAGAGTGGAGGAGTCAACACAGGTGTAATTAGGCAGATCATCTGCTGTTGATAGCGATTCTCCAGATGTCAACAAAACAGGCTCTTAAATAGAGTGGTTGCTGGAAGTAAACTTGAAAGCAAGCCATGCTTTGGAAGATCAAGAATCACCGCTAATGGAAGGGAGCAATAGCGTAATTAATTCAACACACAGATAAATAGTAATTTAGAGTTAGATTTAGAATCTATTTGATACCCATATTGGTAAAAATGTTTAACTCCAACCAATTGGAGAAACCATATTGTAGAGATCACATCCACCAGGACTGGAAACTCATTTCTTCTCGCCCATGTGCTTTCCACCTGCACAACAGAGGTGACCTACACGCTCACCTTAGGGTGTTTCTTGTTAATTCTTACATCTTCCAGATATCTTCTTGGTGATTTGAAGAAGAAAAAGGAAATATCTCTTCTTAGAATGTATCAGAATTTATCTCGCTCAAGGGGTGTGACAGCATGCTTGGCTTGTTCTAATACACAGTGTAGTAGACTGGGCACCCGGGGACTGCTTTGGGTAAGTTGCTCTGGACCTCCTAAATTCGCAATTTAGAAATTCCTCAATTCAAAATCTCTTTTCTTTCTAGATTGTGCTAGGCTACTGAAGAAATACACAAACCAAGAGCGAATGAAGGAGTACTGGAAGTAACTTGTGCCTGAAGTAGTCTTTCTGAACAAAGAGGTCAACAATCATAGTTAATGAAAAATTGCTGCCACATCAGAAGTGGCCTGGGTCACATGTGAGTGGTGCAGCCCAGAAGCATATTGATTTTACTGGGTCTTATTTTGTTTGGTTTGCAGATAATTTAAAAACTAATTTGATTTTCCTTGCTGATATATTTATAAATTGTGAGACTTCACGTGAAAAATCTAGATTTCTGATTTAATTAAAAAATATAAAATTCTGAGGACAGAGAACCTGTATTTCCATGGCCAGTCATTAACGGGAGGCTGCCATTCATGTTGGCATTCCTGGCATTGTTTTTTCTTATTACATTATTTTTCTTGACTTGACTCATTTGCATTACTTCAGGCTTATTGATTTGTGATCTCTTCTCCAGATCAATCCCAAATACATATCATTTAGAAGGTTAGCATTGGTATATGTAGGGAGAAGATCAATCCTGTGGGGAGGGTTACTAGGTCTACCCCATCTGGATGCCAAAAAGTGACAGTGCCATTTGGGTCTATCCAGTTCAGCTGTCTCTTCTGAATACCTGAAAGTGTTCTTTCGACTTACCAAGACTCTTGCACATTTGATTGGAGAATAAATAGTAAGCATAGTGAAGTGGGGGGAATGGATGGCTAGTTCCCTCAAATACTTATTTATCTATAATATTTAACATTTCTCTGTGCCTGGTCTTGTACTCAGCATATCACATCCATTGTCTCACTACCTCTTCATACCCTGTGATAGAACTGTGATGACTGATAGAAGTGGGTAGAATGCAGTATTGACAAACAATTCATAGGTGAAGAAACTGAAGAACTGGTAGTATTGTAACTGCTCATATTTATGTTGGAGTAAATATCAAGTAAAAGCTGTAAAATGATACTTAAAATTCCTTTAAAGTAAATTACTGAGAAGAGATCCAAATTAATTCGAGTATATGCCAGCCTCATGACTAAGAGAATTAGACAACTAGGAAAGCAAAGCAAATATATGGCATGATAGGAGGGATTCATGCAATGGATTTTAAGCTAGAACATTCAAGGCAACAGTATTTATATAAGTTTTGGATTAGATCCCTTGAAACAAACATGGTCAGCAGGCTACATACCAGTGAATGTGTGAAGGTAAAGGAACCTCTCTTGTAATTGGAATCATGGACACATCTGTGAGGACGGGTAGTTTGGGACAGACTCTATAAATAATGCCCTCCATGAAGATAGTATGGGCTGGACAGTAAGGGAGATGGGATATTAAGAGAGAGGGTGGAGTTGAGCCTAGCCGTGTAGTCCGTGCCACAGCTGGGCACATTTGTCAGGGGGAGGCATGCTGGAATGCAGGCGACAGGGAATTGTCCTGAAAGAACCACATACATTTCGCCAGGAGGAAATGAGGGCAGAGGGCTGTGGGCAAGAATCTGCATGGTGACTGACACTTGTGCTGATCGGAGTGAACACTGGCTGTTGAATCATGTCTTCCCCAAGTTGATTAGGATGGATGGGAACCTTCTAATGCCCTAAAAACATCCAATCCAGGGCAAGCCATTCTCATCCAAAATGCTGTACACAGGATTGGCTTCTGTGTTGCAGTGTATGTGAATAAATTTACTCAACTGATTAGAGGCATATAAATAAATCTTTCAAGAAAGTCCTCTTTCTCTAACCACTCCCCATCATCAATGTCTCCTCTCGCTACCATTTCCTCATTAAAAAAAAAATGTTGTTTATATTAAAATTTCAAACTTTCTGGATTAGATAGAAAACGTTAACTTTATCATATGTGATTTTGCTTATACGGACCCTGCATCTTACCACCATGAATATGACAGAATTTGCTGACTATATTGGGGAAAAGCTATTGTTTACATTCAGATTGCCATCCCATCATCAGTGCATGAATGTGGATTTGTTACAAGTGACTTGGTGACTGATCATTTCTTAATTCCCTATCACGTCTTCTGCATGCAACACTGATGGAAAAGCAGCCAGGTATCTGGAAAACTACAAAAAGCGTGTGCATAACTTGATTTTTTGAACTAAACTATCTTCTTGGAGTAATAAATGCATGTTTATTTTGGTGCCATCCATTCAGACTTCTAACATAAAAAGCAGGACAAGGACTGCAACTCATTCAAGTTTTGCTTTGCACCCTCCATCCCCATCCCCCACCCACTATACTAGACATGACCGTTTCATGACAAATCACTAGCTCCCAAGATTCTCCAGACTAACCTAATGGGCTTAGCATGGTTATTGAATTAATCTCACTCATACACACTCACACATAACCACACACATACATTACAATTTCTTAATGTCCTGCAGGAAGGATTACTTGAAATTTTTGCACAGAAGAATAATTATCACAGTTATGGTTATATTATAATATATACCAATGACCATATGCCTTATAAAAATGAATATCCCTAGGAAAACTCTTATTTCAAGTCCTAATAGTAAAATTGATATTTTGAAACAAGGTATTTTATGACATAACAATGGATTAATTTCCTCACAACATCCAGTAGTCACTAAAATAAATCATTCTTTTACTAGTGACAACTGTTTAAAATATCTTGCCTAAATATATTTTTATGTTAGAGTATATAATGTCTGATGTAGTTTCCTAGAAACTTGAATTTTTTTTTTTTGCCTAAGTAAATAGCAATTAATGTTTTTTTTTTGCAATAAAATCTATCTCTTCTCCTTGTCCTTAGACTTTTAATGTATGTTGCCTTCAGGGGGTGGAACATATTATTATATTCTAGTTTTTATGCTGTGATGTTTGATGTCTTCTTAGAAAGACACCCCTGGAAGGACTGGTTTGGCACGAAGTATTCAAAATAACTATAGCCAGTGCTCTATGCACTCTGGTTTTAGGGTGTAATCTAGAATGATAAATCATGTTCTGGTGTTTGGATTAGATGCCAGAGCACTCTTGGATGGTAGAAATGGACTTATTTGTCTTATTTGTCTATACCTTTTCCTTCTGGCCAAGAAGTTGTCCCACGTATGTTCTTATTAACAGGGGCCCTCTGAATCATTGTTGCTTTGTGTTTAGCAGGCTTTACCTAACTTCCCTAATATTGAAGCTGCTTTTCAATTTGATAATTGTCTCTGAATAGAAATAGGAAAAACTCAGCAGGATGAAGAAAGTTCAGGCAAGGGTACTACTCATCTATACCTAGCCAGACTTTGTACCACTCATCAGTACCTAGCCACACATAAAAGTCTGGGATTTGCATTTGAGTCTACATAATTCTCTGACTCAATAAGGAAAAAACCCTAACTTATTCTGAGTGGGGCCTGATTTGCATGTCAGTGGACCCAGTAATTTGTCTACATTATGGTGGGCCTAGGAATTGTAGACTACAGTTATAACACTGATAAATCTCTGGAGAAGATGCTCCAGAAATTTTTAGAAATGTATTCTTCCTTGAGATGCTGGGAGGTAAGGAGGAGGGGCCCCAATGGACCAAGGAGAAAATGACATAATTCTTCCAGTATTTGTCAAACCTGGGATCTGATGCTCAGCTCATCTTTTACTCATCTGTGAGTGCCTTGAATTTTCTTTTTTTTTTTTAAAAAAAAGATTTATTTATTTATGCATACAAGCTGGGGTACAGGCCAGAGGCGTGGGGCGGTGAGAGGGTTCACCAGAGACAGAGTGGGGAGCAGAACAGGAAGATCGACGGAAATACACTGCTGAGGGGAGCAGCGGGCGAGGCAGGAGAGCTCTGCTGCGCCATGTGGGAATCTCCCCCGCCGGGCGTCGAACTTGCGTCACCGCTGCACCACCAGGCAAGCCCCGCCTTGAATTTTCAACCTCCTAGAGCAGTTCAAAAATTTCATAATTTTCAGTTTTTTTTTAAAGATTTATTTATTTATGCATACAAGAGCTGGGGTGTAGGCTAGAGGTGTGGGATGGTGAGAGGATTCACCAGAGACAGAGTAGGGGAGTAGAACAGGAGGATCTACTGAAATACACTGTTGAAGGGAGCAGTGGGCAAAACAGGAGAGGTCTGCTGCACCATGTGGGTTAGCTCCCTGGCCAGGGATCGAACTCAGGCCATAGTGGTGATAGCGCTGAGACTTAACCCATAGGCTCCCAGGGAGGCCCAATGTGTTAAATAATAAGCATAATAAAATGACCAGGCTATTTGAAATTTGTGGGAAATTAAAATACACTTAACCTTATTTAATGCTCATAACAATTCTGAAAGACAAGTTTTCCCATTCTTCAGAAATGTCTGCAGAGACTAAGGTAGGATCAAACATTTAGATGGAAGACCACCTTTCCATCTATGGAAGTGCATGGGTAAACTATGCTGTTAATTTAAGTTTACTTAAATAAGTTTACTGCAACTTTAAAATTTTGATTCTCTGTTATTTCTTACTACTAATTTTTGACAGTGGGGAGGGTTTGTGATATGGTCATAGCCTCCTATCCAAAGAGTGTATTTCCATGATAACATCATTCAACATCCCAAGACATTTTGAATTCTCTTCAACTCAATCCAAGGATACATTTATCATTATGCCTTTAGTTCTTTTTATTGTAATTCAAACTCACTGTGGACACAGTCACTTTCAGCATTATCAACACTTCTCTATTATCAGCAAATTTTCCAGAATGAGGTTCACACTCAGTGGGAAGTAAGCGATATGCTGGAAATAGCACAGCTCTGCTCATGATGAACTATATGACCTTGAGAAAGTTGGTTAACATCTTGAAGCCTCAGTGTTGATCCTGGTCTGTAACATGCAGAAAGTGTCTACTTTCAGGGTTTATTGTGGCAATTATATAAGAAGTGATTTGCCAGAGGACCTATTATAATACAGGAACTCCATAAAAGGCAGCCAATGTTTTCTTTTAAGACTTAAAACTTTTAGCAAGAAAATCAAGAGTTTATCAGCTATTTCACTTTAGTAGAAGAAGAAATTTCTAGTACCTGATGATGAAGAGGATGCTGTTGATGATGACCCTAGCTACCATTTACCTAATACTCACAACATGCCCTATTTATCTTTAAGAGCAACCCCATGATACAAGGACTGTTTTCATTTCCATTTTACATGGAGGAAACTAAGGCCTAATGAGGTTAAATAACATACTCAAAGTGACAGAGTCCAGCACATAATCAGTATGTGCCTGACTTTGAAGTTTGTGCCCTGGATATCCAAAGGTCCCCGCCATTTCTCTATGCCATGTCGATCATGGCTCTTGGCAAGGCTGTCCACACGATCACACACAGTGATGCCACTTCTAGGCTTATCTTTGCTAGTCTGGCCCAGTTTCCCCATAATGAGGTTACTCTCCGCCCTTTGCACATGCACACACCTGGATGTCTCTGAAGTCTCAATATATGACATTTCCCTACGTTTTGTATTCTCTAATGTGGTTACCATTCTGCTAGGCTGAACTTCTTTCCAAAGATGAATCTAGGACTGAAAGGATGGATTCTTTTCTCTTTGCTCTCAATTCCCTCCTTTTTGCATGGAGGTCACTGAGGTTGGGATAGAAAGGAAGAAAAGGAAAGCAGCTTGTCATTTTTTCCTGACATTTCTGGTGCAATTCCTCTTTCCCATTTATGGGTCATTATCACAGTACAGTGGGTAGTAATAGAATGTGATTGTTAGTTTTTTGTGTCAACTTGGCGTAACTATGGTGAGCAGTTGTTTGATCAAACACTAGTCTAGATGGTGTTGTTGTAAAGATGTGATTAGCATTTATAATCAATTGACTTTAAGTGAAATAGATTACCCTCCACAACATGGTGAACCTCATCCAAACAGCTAAACCCCTAAAGAGAAAAAACTGAGGCTTCCCTAAGGAGAAATTCTGCCTCTATACAGCAACAAAGACCTTCTACCTGAGTTTCTAGCTGTCAGGCTGAAGACCGTAACATCACCTCTTACCCGAATCACCAGCCATCTGGTTTGCCCTATGGGTCTTGTATTTTCTGGCCACAATGACCACATGAACCTGTTCCTTAAAAATCAGGGTTATATATGCCAGGGGGAGGTCAAGTTGCTTCATTGGGATGCTGCAAGAAAATATTAGAAATTTAATCTATGGTCTTCTTTTTACTACAAAGGAAACAAAAATTCTGCTTCATTAAAACTTAATATTCATACTGACTCTAGATGGTGAGATTTCATGTTGAAGGCCTAATGGTTTATGAGCAAGAAAGGGGGTTTCACAAAGCAAAGGGCTTACCTGTCATGCCATCCCACATTCATTGGCTTGAGTGTATTCAGGCTCTTTGCAGTTACCATTGGAAGGTTAAATGTATTTATGGATAATATTATCTAATTTTAGCTAAAACAACACTGACACAATGGAAAAATTGTTTCAAATAATTTTCACAAAGAATCAGTGGGTTGACATGAATGCTAAATATGCACGCACATACCAAATAAGTTGTATTTTTCAAGCTCCCCAGTATAAGTGCTGCTGCTTCTGTATTTCAAGGCAAAGATGGAATATCTGAGGTACTGCAGCCAGATATGATAAAAAGGCAGCCAGAAAAGCCTTTCTATTTATCAGGAAGACTATTAGAAATATGTATTTATAGTCATATTTTAGGTTAAGTTTGCTATACTATGTAGTTGCTGTCTATTCTCTCTTGGTTAAATAGTGGAAACATAAGCATCTCCTGATCCTATCCTATTGTCTGTTTCCTTTATTCTCTAATATTATTAAATAGAAAGAGGAAGGGTAGGATTCCAAGATGATTTCAAAGTTTAAATCCTGAGATAACGGATAACATTATATGAACATCGAGAATGAAAAGAGTAGGAGGTGGTTGTGGATAAATCTGATCAGGAGACACCCAAGAAAAAGCTGAATACAAACACACACACACACACACACACACACACACACACACACACACACACACTCTAGCTCATATAGGGATAGATACTTAAAGAGTTCCATTTTTGAACAACTTGAAAAAATGGATTTGCAAAATCAAATTTCTATAAAAGTATTTTGTCATAGTATGTTGAAACAATGAGTTATATTACACTTAAAGATGTTAATTGTTGAATGAATTTATAAATCTATATTACACTTAAAAATAAATATATTAACTATTGAGTAATTTTAAAGTTAATGACATATCTTGAGGGGAAAATGTCAGTTCCAAAGTATCATGCATAAGACGATATAATAATATATATACAAAACCCTAAAAACTCCATAGAAAAACTACTCAAAATAATAGAACAGTTCAGTACAGTAGCAGGATACAGAATCAATGCACAAAAATCAGTGGCCTTCCTATATGCAAACACCCAGTCTGAAGAAGAAGAAATTAAGAAATCCATCCTCTTCAAAATCGAAACCAAAAAATTCAAATATCTGGGAATAAATCTAACAAAAGACAAAGAACTTATGCAAAGAAAAGTACAAAACTCTGTTGAAAGAAATAGAAGAAGACACAAGAAGATGGAAAGGCATCCCCTACTCATGGTTTGGAATGATTAACATTATCAAAATGGCAATCCTACCAAAAGCAATTTACAGATTCAATGCTATTCCAATAAAAATCTCAATGACATTCTTCAAAGAAATAGATCGACTACTGATGAAATTCATATGGAGCCACAAAAAAACCTCACATAGCTAAAGCCCTACTAACTAAAAGGAAAGAAAATGGAGGAATTTCATTCCCTGATTTCAAACTATATTACAAAGCCATAATAATTAAAACAGCATAGTACTGGAACAAAAACAGACAGAAAGACCAATGGAACCAAATAGAATACCCAGAATTAAAGCCACATATCTATGAACAACTAATCTTTGACAAAAGAAAATGCAGTGAAACAAGAACAGTCTATTCAATAAGTGGTGCTTGGAAAACTGGACAGCCACATGCAAAAAAATGAAGCTAGACTACTACCTCACACCCTGCACAAAAGTCAACTCAAAATGGATAAAAGACCTGGATGTAAGACCTGAAATTATAAAATGTATAGAAGAAAATATAGGCAAAACTCTACACGACATACATCTCAGCAAAATCTTGAAAGACACATCCCTCAAAGCGAAGGAAATGAAAGACAAGATAAACAGATGGGATTACATCAAAATAAAAAGCTTCTGTACAGCAAAAGAGACATTAACCAAAACTAACAGATACCCTACCAACTGGGAAAAGACCTTTGCACACAATACATCTGATAAAGGACTGACAAAAATTTACAAGGAACTCACACAACTCAACAAAAACAAAGCCAATAACCCAGTCAAAAAAATGGGCAGAAGAGCTAAAAAGGCATTTCTCCAAAGAAGAAAAGCAAATGGCCAACAGATACATGAAAAAATGCTCAACATCACTTATAATCAAGGAAATGCAAATCAAAACCACTGTGAGATACCACCTCACACCTGTGAGAATGGCACCCATTAAAAATACAGGCAACAACAAATGCTGGAAAGGATGTGGTGAAAAAGGAACTCTTCTACACTGCTGGTGGGAATGTGAACTGGTCCAACCACTATGGAAAGCTGTATGGCGATTCCTCAAACTGCTCAACATGGAGCTCCCATACGACCCAGCAATACCACTTTCGGGAATTTACCCAAAAGACACAAAAACACTAATCCAAAAGGATACATGCATGGAATACTATTCAGCATTCAAAGAAGATAAACACATGCACTTTGCAGCGACATGGATGGAATTAGAGGGGATCATACTCAGTGAAATAAGCCAGAAAGAAAGAGAAAAATATCGAATAGTTTCACTTATAACAGGACTATAAGGAAACCAAATAGGAGAGAGACAATCAGTGGGTGGAGGGGGGGGCAGGGGGAGGGGAGGGTAAGGGCACAAAATGGAATAGAAAAGAACGCAAGGGACCATGGAGATGGATCACGGGTGAATTGGTGGTGGGCTACCCAAGGGGAATACAAAATGTAAAAGACATAAATAACAATAAAAATATATATTTATATAAAAAAAAACGACGTGGTCATGCATAAAATAGTGCAAATGCTATGACGTTTTAATTGTACATTTTACAAAGAAAGTATGATTGTTTTCAAAATATTTGTTGCTTGTTTTTGAATTTTACAAATCTGATTTTTAAAAATTGCTTCTTTTAGTACTCTATTGTGCTATTGTACAATAGTACTCTATTGGTACTTAGGCTGGTGAGAGTAAAATGATACTGTTCTTCTCAGTTCAGGATGGAGGAAAAACAGAGGATACTTGGACAAATCACTACCTTAGTTAAGTTGGATGCCTTTCCTGACCTGGCAATATTTGAGTCCACTATAAAGCAACCTTTAAGGGTAAGTTCAAGTCTCTTTTTCCTTTGGCCTCTCCACACACTTTGTCTCTCTCCTGCCAAGATGCCTCTCCCAGCCACACATACAGCTATTGATTCCTGAAGTGCTGGACAACAAGCAAATGAAAATAAGTTGAGTCAATCTGAGTTGAGAGCTTCGGCCCCGTGAAAATTAGCCAGTCTGAGTTCATCTAACTCATTTAACTTGGTCAAAATTCCACACATGTCATATAGCAGCAATGAGTTCAGGGTTGTGTGTAGCATATGTGTGTACCCTGGAAGCATTGATTATGCAGATCTAGTTCTTTAAAAGAAAAAAAAAATAAAACATCCCAAATCATACAGTACTATGAGGCAAAATATCTGATTACAGAGTCTAAAACTGCTTTGTGTATGTAATTTTTGAAGAGAAAAAAATTACAAGCCAGCAGCAATGAAGTGCTTAGTGCAAGATTTCAGTTTTCAACCTTGCAGCTATTACATTTCAATCTGAGCAGCAGGAAGATTCTGCTGATCCTAAGCTAACGAATGTCAAGGAGGAAATGGCTTTCTTTCTTCTTTTAGCAGGTGGTTATTGTTTTAAAAATGAAGAGCCTCAAACCTGGCTGGGATCCAAGGCATGTCACATAATCCTGATCTAGAGATATGCAGTGAGAATCCCCAGCCCCCAAATATTTGATTAGAGCATATGTAAATCGTCCTGTGTTCTTGGCATGGGCTGAATCGGGAATGACAATGTGGATTATGATGTTCTTATACAATCGGAGGTTATTATTACTATTTTTTCCCCAAAGGAGGTAGACTTGTTTAGTCAGGTCTAATTCTTTAGGCAGATAATTTCTGCTGATATTGAATAAGGAAATAAACAATGATGGAATGGTTCAGGACATTCGATAAATATAACTTAGTTAATAACACAGCTAACACTGAGATATGTTGTCATCCAAAGAACTATGAGGAATTTTCTTTATTGACCTCCGTTTCTGAAGGCTATAGTAACTGATCCTGAACTCTCAATTAGAAATTTAGAGTTCAGAGCCTCAAATATGTATCTAAATCATTTAGAAAGAGCACAATAGCTAAAATACGAAAGACATATTTTCTTGGTGTATAATTAATGGATGAGGAATTCCGCCATTTCATCTGCAATGTGTGTGGAGCAGCATTTGAGAAGTAAACATCACTGTAATCTTAAATGCATTAGGACAAGGGTTTGCAGAAAAACAGTCCTTTACTCTCACCAATATCCCTGTTTTGATACCATGGATCTGACTCTAAAGAGTGGGTACCCTAACCTAGCCCAAAAAGTTAAAACAATGCTAGACGATGCTTTTAAAAAAAAATCACAGTGATAAAGACACATAGAAGACAGTCATTTACTAAAAAAAGACATGCTATGATTTAACACAATGGAAAATGGAATTATATACATTTAATATAACTTGCCATTTACAGAGAATTACTGTATGTTTAGGTAGCAAATCCTGGGGCTGTGGGCATCTCGGGAATGTCTCATGTGTGACTGGGATAACAACCAGAATCATGTTTGTATTCCGAAGTTGCCAGTTTTTGAAATAAATTGCAGGTGAAATCTTTCCAGATGAGCCTCAGAAAGAGTTAACTTATTGGATTTAAAGTGTTTCTTACTCCTAAGGATAAAGGTGGGGGGGGGGGGGAGAGACACCCTGTGCAGACAAGAACCAGTTTTGCCTGGAGGTAGAATGTATGCAATGCCTCAGAACAGACAATAGAAAACTAATGAGGTAAAAAGTCTGGCATGATTGTGATCTGATTTTCACAGATTAAACTAATGTCAATGAGGAGAAAAGAAGAGTGAATGAGTCTAAATGGCTTTGAGACACCTGCAAATAATTGTGTTTCCAGCAATAGACTGTTTGGGCATTGTTCTATATAGCCTTTTACAACAGAAGGAATGGAATGGGGGTTGGGGAGAGGTGGTATTCTTTTCGCACAACTCCCTGCTCCAAATGTGCACCTCCACCCAACAGTCCCATGGACAATGATGTCCTAGGAAGGAGTTGTCTGCTGAACCCCTGCCTGTATATTAAATTATATAATTCTACTGATACAAAAATAATGCCCTCAAAGCTGGAAGCTCTATCCCAATCTCTAGATTTCTGGTAATAATATTTTACAACACATCTATCCAGAATATGGGTTGCAGTTCTTGGCAGAACTCTAGGGGCTAATTTTGATTCATTCATTTTATTCTCTCTTCTTTGGGCCCTTGATCAGATATTTCTGGATACATATTGTGCTCAGAATTCAATTCAAGTGAGGGCCTCTTGTAACCAATTGAAATTTTTGGCTGACAGCCCCATATGGGGGGATGTATTTCCCTTTGCCCTGCATTTCCCTTCTTAATGGCAACACTATAAGAGAAACAGTTCTCTGAGGGTTAGATAAGGATGAAAGAGAGGTTAAATCTATATAATTATGCTTAAGACTTGAAATCATTTGTTACCATTTGGGAGACAATAAAAACAAAGTGTTGATCACTGTAAGACAATCATGCTATTTGGATTCTCTGGTAATTAATCACTGATGTGGTAGATACAGAGTGAAAACTTTATTTCAAAGTTTAGCCACATTCAATTAAGTGTCTGATTAGTTTAATATAACTTCATCTAATTAGAAAACAGTTTGAATTGCTATGAAAATACAATTTGATTTTAAAGGAAGAACCACAATTCAAACAGGATAACAAATTCATGTTGACTTTACTATGATTTTTTTAAAGTCAGTTTTATTGAGCTGAAATTTACATATATTAAAATTTCCCCATTTGATGGGGAGTCATGTAACCATTGCAGTAACCAAGACCCAGCACAGTTCCCTCGCCTATAAAAATTTCCTCATCCTCCTTTGTAGTCAGTCATCTCCTTTCTACTTCAACCCCTGGCAACTGCTGATCTGTTTTCTGTCCTAGAGTTCTATAGTTTTGCCTTTTCTAGAATGTCTTGTAGCTGTCTACATGCAATAGTTAGTCTTTTGGGTGTAGCTTCTTTCATCAAGTATAAGTGCATTTCAGATTAAGTGCATTTCAGATTCATCTGTGTTGTGTGAATCAGTAGTTCATTGCTTTTTATTGCTGAATAGCATTCCATATGATTGCACATTTGAAATAGGACTGTGTCAGGCAGCTAATCTTTCTTTTTTTTTTTAAGATTTATTTATTTATGTGTACAAGAACTGGGGTGTAGGCCAGAGGTTTGGGGTGGTGAGAGGATTCCACCAGAGACAGAGTAGGGAGCAGAACAGGTAGAAATACTGAAGTACACTGCTGAGGGGAGCCACGGGCAAAGCAGGAGAGGTCTGCTGCGCCATATGGGAAGCTCCCTGGCCGAGGATCGAACTCATGCTGCAGTGGTTGTGAAAGTGGGTCGGATGGGGCACAACTGCCCAGGCTCTGAGGCAGGAGCCACCAAAAAGCCCCCAAAGGACAAAAACAAAGGACAGTGCCATATGAGAGGACAGGTCACTGTAGGTTCTCACCAGGCACACAATTGCAAGAGACTTGAGGCTACAGGGACAATAACAACAAACATGGGGTTTATTTTACAAATGGGGAAACAGAGAGCTCACTGCATGCTCAAGTGGTGGCTACCTCACCCAGAATGCATTGGTGATGGTAGCTCTTAGTGAGGTATTGGGTTAGACCAACAAACAGCTCTTTGAGACACCAGGCCCAGGGCCTCTGGTGCTCCTTTCAGGCAACGTCAGAGAGAGGACCAGAGGCCCAGTCTCTGCAGAGTCCTGCAGTTTCTCTTCCTGCTCGGAGAGTGGCTGCTGGATGCTTCTTTTCTTCTTCCTTCCCCAGAGGCCAGGAACAGACTTCTTTTTTCTCTCTTCAGAGTCTGAAACCATCGTCTTTCTTCTCCTGGAGGCTGGTGTCGTCGTCTTCTCTTGTTCTTCTCTTCAGGGACCTCCTTCTCTCTCTGGGGCTGGCTTCCTCTCTTTATTTTCTCTTCTTTCCCCCCCTTCTATTCTTCCCCCTCCCTTGGGTCCCTCTGATCCTGACTTATATTCTTGTTCAGGGTACCATCCACAAGTCTGATTGGACTATTTTTCAATTCTGGAGCTGATTGGACCTACCCATCAGCTTCTAGCATCTGATTGGTCCATTCAAAATGGCAGTTACTGGGCAGGGGCAACTGCCACAACTGCTCTTGGAGCAGTGGGGTAAAAGGCACCACCGCTTCTGCTGGCTTCCACTGATAAGGCAATTGGTTCTGGTATCAGTTGCGGATAGCTTCATAGGCTGAGACAAGCCACTGTGCCACCAGGGAGGCCCAATGGCTAATCTTTCTATTTGGATTATGATGGAGTCAGTGTGGTGGCAGGGACTCTCTGCAAATTCTTCAGTGAAATCCCCCTGGAAACACCTTTTTAACCTGGAAGAATAGAAACCAAACAGGCCTGCTGGTTGTATATATGGACTGATGGTTGTATATATGGACTGTGCTTGCATGCCAGTCTTCTGATGACAGAAGAGTAGCTGGTAATGAGGTTTCTAAAGTTCCAAAGGCACCAGGTATTGACTTTTTAAAAATAAAGTTATGCAGATAAACAACTCAAAATTTATGGTTTTCTGGAAAGAAAAGAAAAAGAAAACCATTTGGAGAAGCCATTTGGAGAAAGTCTTAATAGGTGATTATATAGGTCAATGATTAAGATGCTACTTTTCAAAATAACAGCATGTATATTTGTTTCCATATTTATTTTTTATTGGTTATAGCACTTATCACAAATGCTATCTCATTTGATTCTTAGTTACCCCAACAAGATGAGCAGGACTGATGTTATTACCCAAAATTTGTAGATGTAGAAGTTGAGAGTTTAAGGACATAGTGGGTTGCTCAAGGTCAAATTGTCAGCACTGGCTCAAAGTCAAGGAGACTTCTGGTTTCCAACTGAGTGAAAACTGACAAGACCAAATTCTGGGTTGAGTTGAAGCGGGAGTAAATGTTATCAGAATTTAGTATTTAGTTGAGCGCATATGAAAACTCAACCATGAGCCTCTTGTTAATTCATAAAAGATTGGAACAAAAAATACATTTTCACCATGTTATTAGGTTAAGCACTTCTAAAACAAACAAGCAAACAACGACTTATTGTAAATTAGACCATTTTGGAATTTGTGCAATTTAAATGGTTGAGTTACTTTATGTTAGAGAAGTGACTGCACAATATTCATTAACTAATTTTCATGATGTTTTGGTTTTTTTAAAAACACATTGGGCCAAATTACACTTTCAGAGATGCCCGCAGAATTTTAATTAACGTTAATAGGTCTAATTTCAGTTCCTTATATAGTGGCTTTTGATGCAGAGGTGTTGAGCATTATAATTCCCCTTTTGTCAGGGAAGAAAATAAGTCTTTGCAGACTGAGTTAGGTACCTACACTTGGACAATAAATTGTAAAGGAACTACTCGTTGGTGTGGGTTTTATAAAAATGATAATTTGAGCAGTTGTGGTAGACTCTGTGACATCCACATTTATCCCATTAAGTGACTAAGTGACTGAGTTATGCTGTTTTACGCATTGTCTATCTCAATCCCCACACCAGTACTTTTTTTTTTATGGGTGAAGGCTGATGGGTGGAGGTGTAAGAATCATTAAAATACTTGTTAATTCACTAGGAAATATTGTAATAAAAGCAAAAATACTACTCTTTATATGGCAGCATGTTCCAACAAAGCTTTGTAAGTACTTTAGCATAAATTGTCACCGTCCTCCTGGGAGGTCAATAGTGGTATTCATAAGCTAATGGGCTTTTAGATTTATTTTCATATGCATATGATTTTTACTCAAAGGAGCTTGATGATAAAAGTTACATTCTATTAAAAATGATCTGTCCAGTGTCGTTTTGACTTCTAAGGCTTTCAAGATTTGAGTATAAATGTAGAGCATCTCACAAACTGCATTCTAGGGTTAGGAACTCCCAGGGAAATATGGCCAGTCACCTTTAGCATCTTAGAGCTACTATAGTTTGTCTGCTAGATCTGTAGTTTTCGGAAAAGCCTATGAGCAGGAGCTAGGGAGAACTGGACGCTTAGCACGCAGCTGTTACTTATAAAATGGTAGTCATTTGTATTTTGCTAAAAATGTTGAAATGGCTTTCAAAGAACTTTTAGGAAGGCATTAAGTTCCTTTCATCTCTGCCTCTGATTTCTACATTTGCTTCCTCCTTTCCCCTAAAGAATGACTAGTCTCCCTTCAGAGCCCTATCAAGCCTCATAAAACCAATAAAATATCTTTTTGGAGGAGCCAAAATGTATTTGAAGGAATTAAGATTGATCTGGGAGATGCAATGCTGGTGTTACACAAATTAGTTCTGTTAAATATGAGTAGGATGAGTGTTCCGTATATTGTTCTGCTGTAAAATAGATGGCCATGCGTATGCATGTATATGAATCCAGCACATTCACATTTAAAACCGCTTGCATTTATCAGTAGGTATTTAATCATAGTAATGTTACAACAAATAAAAGATGAACCAAGGACAACAGATTTTTCTCTAGAAATCATAGACGCCAGTACAGTCTAAGATATATTTCTCATATTCAAGTCTGTCTTTTATTTTGTTTATACAGCAAAGTTATTATGCTAATTACATGGTAATATGCTGCCCCTGAGGACTTTCTATGTTGATAGCTTCTACTTGAGGATGCAGATTTGGAACCAATATGTGATTATTACTATTTCAAAATGATATGATCAGAATGACAGTTTTGCCTTCTAAGGGGGTCCTCGCTAGGTGCTTTCCTGCTAGGTACAGATTTATGAATGAATAAGAGGAAAAATTCAGGAGAGTTTGGAGGATTATTTTTATGTTGTTTTAAAAGAATGTGGTATTGGACAAATTTTGGATTAAAGAGTCAAGCCTGAGTGTGTGTGTGTGTGTGTGTGTGTGTGTGTGTGTGTGTGCGCGCGCGCTCGCGCGCTTGCGCGTGGATGTGTGTGTGCAGGTGGGAGCTCACACTGATATGTGTGCAACCTCACTAGGGGGAGCTCTTGGCTGGCTCTTCAGAAGCTGGACCATTGTCTGTAGGAGACAATTTTTCTTTGTTTGAAAATTTACAAATCATCAATGAAAATGCCACAGATATGGCAGAAGCTTTGAGGCTAAGTCACTGGCTCTTAGCTCTTCTGCCTTCAGGTGGGGATGGTGGTGGTGATGTGCCCATTGCCCAGCAATTATTTTTCTATGCTTCTACCATTTAATAGATTTTATAGCTACTGTAAATATTTCTTTTCACTGAGACATAGAGCTTCTCTGCAGCCCATTTCTTTTGACAGGCTCTCCACTAAAGCTTGCTGGTAACAATGAAAAAGTATACATTTGCAAAAGCCTTTTCTTGCCAATCTGAATTCAGATCAATTAATTAAATGGTAATAGAAACATGATTGCCATTGCACGACACTTCAATGCTGACTTAAAAACTGGGAATTTTGTCACTATAAAATGCACCTGATTAAAAGAGTCATTAGAGGGAAAATGATTAACTGAAGAGACAGAAAATATATTTGAAAATCTGTATAATATAATCACTTGTGGAAGGAGAAGAGAATACGCCAGTCCTAAAATAATGGTGACTCTGGTTTTGACTATTTTGTTGTCCTTATTCTCCAAGTCCTTTCCTCCTACCCCTCACTAGTTTTTTTGTCTTTTTAAATTGGAGGAAAAAAATAAAGCAAAATGCTTCTTTTCCTACCATGTTCCTTTCCTTTTTTCTCCACTCTAATGACATTTGGCAGGCTCGGCTGTGTAATGCTTGACTGGTTTTATTGTTGTCTGTTCCCAGTGGGGAATAGTTGACACTGCTCTCTGTTTTCAATTGATATCCATTTTCAACAATATTGCTTTCTATTAGATTCCTGCACAGTTTGTGCCAAGCAAACTGAATATTTCCTGGGTTGACCTCAAAGCCTTCAAATCAACAAAGACTAGAATAAGCAAAATATGCATTTTTAAGAACAAATGTTTTCAAATGTTCCTTATATTATTATTATTTTTAAATGCATGGTGAACTGCAGATTAAAGCATATTATATTTCCACTTCTGTCAGCCCATTTTTATCTGTTTATTTTCACACATTAAATAATGGAAGTAAACATTGAAAGAATAGTTGTATACACTACCTAGCCAAGGTTAAAAGCAATTCAATTTTTCCGCATTTAGCAATCCCTCCTTCTAAGCAATAATACATGTTTGCTCATTGCTTTTTAATGTAGATGTAGTTAATAGTATTATATTGAGCCGAGTAACTGAGTCTTACAAACCATTTCAAGGCTTCCTCAGTGGTCAGTGGCTCTGGATTAGAATTAGTAGTAAAAGATTGAATTCAGTCATAAACAAAGTGAACTAGCCAGGGAATTACATGAATTAAAAAATATCTTTTTCAGTTTGCTAAGCAAAGTTTTCAGAATCTTAATCACATACCCTGTCTACATCACAGAGTATCTGGCTGCAGTTGGCATGTAAGAAAGGAAGATATTTGATAATTGGAGATAATCAAGAAAAGGATTAAAAAGGGAAAGGGATTGGTTTTGTGATACACACTTTGGGAGCTATTATAATATAGTCAAATATGTTTAGTTACTCTAAAAAAGAGGCTTGTAATTATTTTACACTAAAATTACAGCAAACCACAATAGGTAGGATGTGTCTGCACAATATGTATTCGTTAGGCAGAGGTAACTATTGGTACAAGAAAAGATGTCTGCACTGCGAGGTGGGAGTTAACGTGCATGCAGGGCAATGTTAACAAACGTTACTGCCAAAATAGACACTTGCAGATGATATTTAGACCACCAAACCCTGAGCTTCAGAAGATAAAACCACTTTACAAGACTAACAATTCACAGGAAAAGGATAGTGTACCAGTTTCCATTTAAAAAGTTGTCTCATACTGGTTTCTATAGTGTAACTTAAAGAGTTATCTCACTTTCACTTCTTTCTTTTTTCCTTCCTTTCATCTATAAACATTTATTCAGTATCTATATCAGCAACCTCATTTCTCCCAGGCGGAGACTGATTTCCCTGTTACCATCTCTTGCACCCATCCTACCTGCCAGTTAGGGTGTCAGGCACTTTCCCAACACATCATTTACCCCCCACAGCAGCCCCAGGCTCTAAACCCTTTTACTACTTCTCAAAATATGTGTGTTCGGCAGTTGAAACACACCAGAGCCTTTAATGATCATCTGCCACTAGAAGTATCTTGCTCAGAAAATGTGGTCAAGTAGAGATTGTGCAGTCCTGGCAAATGGTGGCTTGGGTCTCATATGCCAGTGGTTCTGGGAAAATCCCTTACTCAGCTTCATTTTTTCACCATCTGTGTCTCAGTTTTTCTATTTGTAAACCAGGCATAATTAAAACTGCCCACTGGGCCTTTCACAAGCATGTTGGGAAGATTAGCAAGCGGCTGTAAACTTTCCTTAATTCTTTGAAGGAGAGATGCTACAAGAAATTCAAGAGAGGAACTTTTTGTGCAAGGTGTTGACTGCGTTTACATTAAAACTCCATTTTTCAAAATAAAATATAGAATTATTTGGCTTGAATGCAATGCAAAATTAATCAGTAGGATCTCAGTCAAAAATATAATTTTCTTGGATACCTGAATGCCTGGAAGCTCATGGCCGATATGGAAACCACGTAATATGTGTGTGTGATGCTGGGTGTTCTGGATGGGTGTTCAACAAACACAGTTCCAATCCAATGCTGTCATTGACCAGCTGTGTCAACCTTGGCAAGAGATTTTCACTCCCTCAACTTCCTCACTTGGAAAAATAATGTACTGTCCGATTGCCTCACAGGGCTGTAGAGGGGATAAAACTAAGGCATGGGTGAAAGTGTTTAGAATGATATAAAGCATTATTTGTATGTAAAATATATTTTTGGAAGTGGACAAGTTAGTTCCTTTTTTCTTTGATGAGCAGTTGCATTAAAACAATGATTATTTAAAGAGTAAAGAACCCATCCCTTATCTTGTCTTTTTGTCATTAAGTTTGATTAGTCTACCAGGTTGTGTGTAAAGACAGCTACAAGACAGCTATTCCTCTACACTTGCTTCTAAAAAGTATCCTCAGATGGAAAATGCATTTCACTCTTGTGGGTAACGTGCGTGACTTGTGTTCCAAGTGTATTTTCTGACATGAACCTTGTCTAGGAGTCTGCAGATAAAATATACATTGTGCTAGCTGCACAAATGATGGTCTCAACACAAATGATGTTGAACTGTCTTAACATTCTCACATATATGACCACATTTCCCAAGTGGTATCAGAATTCAATTCTGTTTTCCTTGATTCTTTCCTTTTCCAAATGCAAACGATTGTTTATCAAAGCAGTGAGAATACAAATGACAGAGAGAAATTCAATTTCATTGAGATCTGATACTTGGGAGGATATAACATTTCAATTGGATTAGTAAGATGAAACTTCCATTTTATCTCCATGAGTTGCTGGCCGCCCTTGGGAAGTAGGCTTGAAGCGTGGTCATCTGGGAAACCTGGTGCCTCAAGAGAGCTGGGATCATCGTGGGGCTGGTTTCTGTAGGTGCATGGGTATAAGTTATTCTAAAGATAGAAGAGTATCAGGAAATAAAGGAGGAAAGAAATCACAGCATATTCATATATATATATATATATATGTATATACACACACACAAGTAAAATCAGGTTAAAATCATTTTCTCTATCACAAAAGGTGAGAATTTCAAAAAAAAGGACAGACTCAGATGAAAGAGGGAGATGGGATAATTAGATGCCATTTCTCCCCTGTTCATCATATGCCATGAGCTTATTATTCCAGTTTGCTAAAGTGTAGTGATGAATCCAAGGCATTGGGTTTATTTTCATCATGTGCCTGGTGGAGCTTAGAGTCCCTCTGTCTCCCCAGAAAGTGTTCAGGGACTTCATGACTCCATGAAGTCCAAAGTTGGAATAAGTGATGGTGTAATTAGAACCTCTGCAGTTCTGAGAAAATGGAGCACAGTGGTACAAGTAGCAAGAGATGAAGGCAATGGCTGTGGAGACAGCATTTGAAGGCTCAGAATGGAGATCTGCACCGTGGAGTGGCAGGGGTCAGAGCAGAAGCTAAGAGCACGAAACTGACCTGAGTCATTCACTTGTCATTCTCTCCAAGTCGTTGCAGCTCAGGTTCGACCTTTCTTTTTCTAGGGTATTATCTTTAATTAAGATAACATTACAACACTATATTTAGGGGCATTGGTTCACATCTCTTCAGGTGTATGTTATATCACGCTATATCCTCTACCAAAGCACCCATAATACTACAGCATAGTCTATTGGACTCCCTTCCCTATTTTGCTCCCCATCTCCACCCTTCCCCTCTGGTCATGTCAGTTCTACACTAATATTTTTAGGGTTTGTTTCAGTTTAGTTTAGTCTGTTCCTTAGTTTTGTTTCCACACATAGGTGAAGTCAATGGGTATTTGTCTTTGTCTGACTTATTTCCTTAGTATAATCCCCTCCAGTTTCAGCCACAGTGTTTCCAATGACAAGTGCTCATTCCTTTTTTTTTTAATAACTGAGTAGTATTCCATTGTGTATTTATGCTGCATTTTTCTAATCCAGTCATGTTGGCACTTACCAGTGGGTTGTTTCTACACCTTGGGTATTGTAAATAGTGCTGTAGTGAACATAGGTATGCATGTATCACTTTGAATTAGTGTTTTTGCATTCTTGGGTAGATACCTAGTAGTGGAATTTCTGAATCATATGGTAGATTTATTTTTAATATTTTGAGAAACTTTCATACTGTTTTCATAGGGGCTGAACCAGTCTACATTCCCTTTAGACTCTACGTCTCCTAAAAAGGGAGTTTTAGTTGACTTTAAGGGAAGGTGGAAGTGACAAATGAAATAGTGTAAGTAAAAGCTTTTTGTCCAAATCCACAAATATCACCATGCACACTTATGAAGGTGTCACAATTCTAGGAGTAGAAAGGAGCCTGAAAGTGGCTTCTCAAATTTGCAGTGATGGAATCAGCTCCCCTATCCTGCTTCAGGCACCTCTGCCGACCATGAGCAGTGGGGATTGGACTGCCAGCCCCATCCCAGATTTCCCTTAGTGGGGGCTTGGCCATGCAGGGAGCTCCTGTTCTGTAAGGAAAGAGAGACTAGGAGTGAGCACCTAATTCATGCGAAAACTGTGTAGAGAGAGAGCTTTTGAGACCTCACTTCACAACCTTAGCCTCAGAAAAGCCATCCAGTAGAACACACCACTCATGAAGGGACCTGAGGAGAAATAGGGAGGTTTTAAGTGTCTTTGCAAAGGAAGAGAATATTATCAGCCCAGAGACAGATTAGGTAAAGGCAGAGTTTAATGTCTGTGGTTGGCTATATTTCATAAAATAAAGAAAATCAAACCAGAGGCCTCTTTGTGGAGTTGAGGCGTGATTGTATTTTTAGTTTTCTTAACTAAATAAATCCATCAGTTGACAAAGAGGAGAGTGTAGTGGATTAGACAGAGAAGGTATGATTGAAGACTTGAAGGCAGGGTCAGCTCGAGATACATTGATCACAGTCTCATTAGGCCTGGAACAGAAACAAAAATGAATTTGAAATGTGTGCATGGGGAGGGGGAGGGTGGAAAGGGGACCAAAGGGAAATATCCGTACACTTTCCAACAGTGTGATTCATAACACATGGATGAACTCAGACACTGAGATACAATTCATTGGTTAAATTCCTGACAGATACTGAACTGGGGCAAAATGTTTCCGTAAAACACTGGTGAAACACTCTCAAGTAATTTTTATAGCTTGGAAAAGGGATTCTACTCTTGATAAGCATTTTTAATGGTATAAGACAGCAAAATATATCCCAAGTAAATCTGAATAAAGTAAGGCTGCTAGGAGAGCAGATGAATAAGAGCGTGGGGGCCACTGTCACACTGATGGGTCAGTTCTCTGATTTAGATATTGAGAAACATAGATGAGCAATAAAGGTGATCTATAAAAGTGCCAATTACATATTTCATTAAATTGGAAGCGAAGCTGATCATAAAATGCAATATTAGAAGGTAGTAAAATAATTGGCACAAAATTAAAGTAACTTATTGAAAACTTAAATTTAGTCTTCAAGACCCTTCATCAGCTGCCCTACTGCCCTGTCACTTGTCAAGCTCCATTCCTTGTATTTTCCGTTTGCTTGGAAAACTTGCACTGTTTAAATAGACCTACCTTTTCCTGCATCTTTTCTTTGCTCATGCCTCTTCCTTCTCCTGCCTTCTTAGTTCCCATTTATTCTATTCCCATTACATTGTCCATGATCTGGTGGAAGCTGTCTTAGGCAGTTTTCCTTGAATAATCCACTCAGGGGTCCAAGGGAGGCCAGTGGTGAACTCTTCTCTTGCCCACCTAAATTCTGAACTGGTTGAAATATATAGAGAAATAGGATAGATGAAGCCCAAATGACTGTCTTTATTCTGATAAGGCTGGGGAATGTGTGCAGTGGATCTCAGAATGCGGAAGGGAAGGCTGGTACCACCCCACAGCTTTCAGTCTCCCCCCCACCCCGCCGCCCCGTGCCAGAGCTTGCCCCTTTGACTTAGAATGGAAGTGTTCTCAGCGGCAGCCTCATATCTCAGAGAAGGAGGAAGGGACAGAGCTGTGCAGACGCATGTCCTCATCCCAAGATCTCGAGATGTTGTGCTCCTAGAGCAGATCCATTATAAGTAACCATTCATCCTGGAGCACTGGGGCAGGTGGACCATCTGAGAGGGAAGCTGAGAAGCTGTTCACATCCAGTTACCACAGTGGGTCACGACAGGGGAGCATGGAGACACTTCTGGGAAGCTGTTGTCTCTGAGAAGCTTGCCTCTGTGGCTCTGTGACCAAGCAGATGATGGGGCTGCTGTGGTCAGCAGTGCCACCGGTCAGGGACATCTGGACCTCAGAAGGGAGAAAATGAGGACAAACAGGTGCCCCCAAGTACTCCTCTTCTAACAGTAAGCACATTTAGAGTAGTGGATACTGATTTTCTTTGACCTCCTCTTGTGGCCAGATCCAGCCTAGAAACAGTGAGGAGAAAGGATTCCAGGTGAAGTCATTCCAGCTTAAGTTGATGATAAAACAATCCAGCATAGTAACATTTTCATAACATGGTATCCATGTTTTAACTATGTTTAACTTCAAGACAAACAAAAGTGATAAATCATGCTTTTGTTTTTCACTTTAAAAATATAGTTGTCCATTCCCCACAAGAGCACTAATGAAATCTCACATGTCAATTGTCTCATCTTTTGGGGGTGTGAATTCCTCTAATAGCCTGTATATTTTCCCTTTGATATCCTGTAACTTGAATATTAATATATAGTATTGACCATTATTGGTCATAGTGTTGACTATCTTAACATCTCATATCAGAGAATACATATATATGTATATTTATGTTAAAGAAGAAATACTAGTATGTACTACATCTTTCTTCTCTGCAACTGGTTCCATGGTCACAGCTACTATTTATAACTTCTTTCTTCTAGTAACCTTGTCATTTCCCTTTCCCCCAAACAAGTATCTTCAGTTATTATGGTTCTTGCCTGATGATGGGAAGGGGAGACTAAACCTTCACTCTTAAAGGTGCAGTCCCACCTGTGCTGGGTCATGTGATTTTCTATTTATTTTTATCCTGGAGCATGGGAATACTAAGAGACCTCTGCCTCCATTGTGTACTGGTGTTGTATAATTTGAAAAATACTTGGTCTTTGCCTCGATACCTGAGACAGTGCTCCTAAAATCATTGGAATGCCTGAATGATAAAGGTGATAGGAACATCTTTTGTTCTAACGAAGGGACTCCTGGTGAGCCCTCAGATAGCTTCAGAATTCAGACTAGTCCCCAGAGAAGGCAACCAGGTGACTAAAGGATTAGAACTTTCTGTCCCACCTCTCAACATCCCTGGAGAGGATATTGAGTTCATCACCAACAATTATTCAAAAATTAATTGATGCCTATATAATGGAATTTCCATTAAAAATCCTAGGTGATGAGGTTTGGGGAGTTTCTGAGTTGAAAAACACACACGTGCCAGGTGGGTGGCTCATACTGATTCCTTGTGGACAGATGCTCCTATGTTCAGGACCCTTCTAGACATTACCCCAAGTGTGTTTTCATTTGATTGTTCATTTGTATCCTTTATAATAAGCTGCAATGGCAAGTATAGCCTTTTCCTGAATGCTGTGAGCAGTTCTAGTGTGTTATCAAACCTGAGGAGAAGGGACTGTATTTTGTAGTTAAGTCAGACAGAAATGTAGGTAAGCTGGGCACCTGATACCTAGAATTGGTATCTGAAAAATGAGCACTCTTGTGGGACTGAGTTCTTCAACCCTGAAGTCCAGTGTTAACTGAACAGAATTCAGTTGAATTATAGGACACCCAGTTGGTGTCACAATTGGTTTGTAAGAAAAGAAAAGCTACTCAAGTAGTAAACCAATTTCCCTTTGATAGAATCAATTAACCCAACCAAGCCCCCCTTATTTGACCAAGCCCCCTTCAGTATTGGTTTACTGACATGAAAAGCACAAGTTGTCAAATGGTCCTCTCAGCTTCCAATTTAATAAAAACATTTTCTTTTGTGTCCCTGAAAGAATTTCTCCTTAACAACAAAAACTTCTAAACCAACAGAACCCAAAATCGTAAGTATAAAAAGTAAAAATTTCATTATTAGATGGCTAGAGGTAATATGAGAGGAATCACTCCTATTTCCATTCCTCGATTCTCAGACTCCTGAATCCTGTGGTATAAACAGTACAATATGTTAGTTATTGATCTGAAGCATTACTGCTTTCAATAGTTCATTTATCCATGCTTCCAAATAACTGACACTCAACTGGTCTTTTAACTGAGTCATCAAAGGTCTTTCTGCCCTTCTATCAAGTCAGGAGGTGAAGACCATGGTAAGTGCAGTGAATTTCATGAACATAAGTCAATGACCCACTTATTTACTGAAATATGATTTTCCGACTCAATTGCAGCACTTTGTAGGTTACCATGATGGTAAAGGACTATGATAGTAAAAATAAGATATTCTGTGAGTATATGGATGTGATTTTGGCATAAATATTGTGAGGAGGGAATGCAAACCCATATCCAGAGTAAGAGTCTATTTTATGAGAACAAAATGCTGCCTTTCATGGAAAAGCATGGAAGAGCAGATTTGAAGTGGTCCAGTGTAATCAACCATTAGATGGTTGGCAGTTTCTCCAGGAAATGGTGCCATGTCAGGGACTCAGAGTTGATCTCTGCTGTTGACAGGTTGTATATTTCAGAAATGACTAAGCACACCAGCCTCCTGTTAAGCCCCACAAGTTGTTGACCCACAAACTATGAGCAAATAAATATTTTAAGTCATTAATATTTAAGTGGCTTGTTATGCAACAAAAAGCTAAATTAAAAAGAAATTGGTGCCTAGAAGTAAAAAGTTGCCATCCCAAAAACCTAAAACACATGGTACTGGTTTGGGCTCAAAACAATTTGTAAAACTATTGCTTTGGTAACTATAAAGTTAGAAAATATGGTCAATTAATTTGAGGATCTGATTAAGGAAATTTTTCAGCAGAATGTTGATAATATATAGGAAGAAAGAGGAAAGCCAATGAAAGAACGATTCAGTTTGCAAGCAAGAAGTGGAGGAAATATATAGAGGGTCCAGAACTTTTAGATTAGAAAATAAAATTGTTTCTCATTCCTAGTCTCTCCAGTTTGCAAAAGATTTCTGTAAAATCTAATCAAGGTCATGATTTTAAGTACCATGTGAAGTCTTTGGAAGGGTTATTATGGTTCCCAGGAGATTTTCTCAACTGGAAAAGCCAAATTCTAAAAATCTTAAAGGTATTAACACATAACATCCTGATTTGCTGTCCAAAGTAAAAAAAAGGAGACTGCATCAAAAAGAACTGTGTGTGTGTTATCTAACTAAATGGCTATCTCCGGATACATAGAAAACCCACAGAGTTTTAAAGGGGCTTGTATATACTCGGGGAATACCCGAGTTTAAAGTAAAATGATGACTCTGGGCCCTTACCTTTCTGTGAGCAGAAAACAGATGAGAAAAACTATTTATCCGTAAATAAGAGCTATTTCTTATGGCAATTTGTATATAACTGGATTTCTGAATTGCTATGGACCAGTGATTCTTATGTATTTCTTATTTCTCCTCTTTATGAATGGAAGGATGTATCATGATTATTTTGTTTCCGTTCCACCATTTTATGTTTCATATGTGGAAGAAGAGGGTAAATAAATTTTTCTGTTTTGTTTACATATTTCTAGATTGCAAGAAGCTGTATCCAAAGAACCTCTTCCATATAAAAACCAGATGTAGAACCTGAGATATTAGACTCTGAGTTTTATGATAACATTGGATAAGATTTTTCAGCAGGTTTGAAAGGGGATGACCTCATTTGAACTATGGGAGGACTATAAATAATTATAACCAGTGGGTTTCTGTGGTAGATTAAGTATGACCACAATTCCTTGCAATTTGTCCCAGAAAGATATGTAGTTTGTTTTTTCACTTCTTGAAGTGTGGCAGATGGTGTGCCAGCTGTGAATCTAAGCCTCTGCTCTTGCTCCCTTGGAACTTGTCCACACTATGAATAAGCCCGTCCTTACTTTCTGTGGAGAGAAAGTTCTAGCTGCCCCAGACAGACCAGCTATTTCAGCTGGGGCCTCAGACATAGGAGTGAGCTCATCAAACACTGTGGAGGGCAGAGTCTCAGCTGAGTCCAGCTCAAATCACCAACCCACAGAATTGCTAGTAAATAAGTGATTCCTTCAAGCGATAATGTTTGAGTTTTCTGTTACCTGGAAAAATCCAGTTGAAACAGTCCTACATTTCAGTTTCATTTATCAATCTTCCGTCTTTCTGAGATTGTAAAACCTTGACAGTAGGGGAAGTATTTTGCAACTTTTACAACTTAGGGCAGAATTAGGTACAGATTGGTGCTATATGAATGCATGAATCTTTTTTATGTCCCTGAAGCTCTTATTCCTCTGTTTGGAAACATGAGTTTGAAAGTGAAAGAAAACCAGAAGAAAAACTTTAAATCAGTTTAAGCATTTCATAAGGTCTACTGCTCCCCTCTCAGCTATTCCCCTTCCCCCCCAAAGGAAAGAGCCTTTGGTCTTTAACTTCTGGTCTTCAGGATCAGAGGGAACCTGATTTTTCATCTGCTTCACTGTTAGACTGTCAGTGAGTAGTAAAGAAGTACCTATTGCTTAAAGAGGTAATAAATTATAAAGTAGATAAAGAAAAGAACCAAATAGTTTTAGAAACAGTGAGTTGACCCTAACTCTGAACCCTTCAGCCAGTGCCCATGTCCATTACTATAGCTGGTAACTGAAGCAGATGGGCGTAAAGCAGACCTGCAAGCTTCAGAACAATTGCCTGGAACCATCTTGCTTCCTTCCTGATCTGATTCTGCTTTACTCCTGTTTCCTCCTGGATCCTGACCTCTGCTTTCATTTCCCATTTGCAATCTACTTTTCTCTGAACTTGGCATTACTATTAAATTTTTCTGGCATGGGCCCTTAGTAATTTGTACATATGTTGGCTTAGACGCAGTCTTTGGATCTTTTCATTCAGGGTTGCCTTAGACAGGAGCCTCTGACCTAATTTAAGCTCCTCATGGACTGACCACCTGCTCAGGATTTCCTCCAGTGAGAGGATTTCAGACTGCCAGTAGTTTTCACAGACAAAATGGTGGGCAGTGGTAGTTGTGTGAAGAGGAAATTAGATGGAAAGATGAAGAAAGCTCTGCTCACATCTGTGGGCCTGGCAGGGCACAACCTTATTTATTTATGGCCTCAGGGATATCACATCAGGGAAGATTATTGAAACTGAAATGATATGTAACCAGAGGAAGATTCGTGCTTTCAAATCCATTTCTAACTCTCCTTTCCAAGGGCTGCTTAAACTCTGAAGGAAAGAATGTCTCCTCTAGGTCTGTCTTGTTGGTTATGCAAGGAGACCCTCAAGACATGTCTAGTGAGTTGAGAAGTGGATGGGGTCCTCACAGGTTGGACTTCACTTTCATTGCTGTCCTTCCTGTGCTATTGAGTCTTGGAGGTAGTTCACTCAAGTCAAGGCTGGCTAACCCAACAAAGGGAAAGAAATAAGATATTCTGCTATCATCTAAAAATTAGGGATGTAAGAATCCCCTTATGAAATTATTATGTTACATACACAATATGTTTTCTCTCCTTGGGGTTTTAGAGACTAACTTGGTTCTCAAGCTATGCACACTTTGGAGTGGAAAGTGTCTGCAGAGTGTGCTGAGGGTGCTGCCCCCACGCTCACCAGCTCACCAGCTTCTCTGCTTCAGTCTGCTTACAGTGTAGGTGATGCATGAAAAGACATTGTAAAAGGATTCTGCTGCCCGGAGAATTAGCTGTGCATTCAGATCCTATTCATTTGTTAAGCTTAGCCTAGGAGAGCATCCTAAGAAACTTGCTCTGTAAGTGTTTGCTGATCGACAGATGAATGCTACTTCACCATAAGAACAAAGAGCTACTTTAAAGGCAATACATCGATTTTTAATTTTGCAACGAAGTAAAAATCTGACTTGTTCCTTTCATGCATATTTGAAGAGTGACACATAAATCTGAAAAGTGATGGTTACTAAAAATGTGACAGGGCAAAGTCAGCAAATGACAATACTGCCTCTCTGCATGTGAGGCCTCATTAATACTTCCATGTTCATCTAAATAGAGAAGGGTGTGAGTTCCCTAATCCCCTTGCCTCCCATTATGTTTTTGCTTGATTATTGCAGGTGTGCAAAACCCTTTTCTGTGTGAAGCCACATGTCTCTGCATAGAAGCTTGGGGTTTGGGAGTGCATTTATCAAATGCATGCCAGCTCCTGCAAAACTCCCTGAGAAAATTGTAGAACACCTGCATACTAATGGCTTTTATTGTTAGAATTATTTTATTGCACAATCAAAAACCTACAGTCATATCATAGAAACATGCTACATGACTCCAAGTACAGAAATTAGCTGTGAACTTCACTGCTGACATTTTATTTCTTGTACTTAAATTTTTACTTTTATTTCACCTATTTTATCCCATAAACAAGGAAAGAAAATAAAACATATGGAGGGAACTGTGGGATGTTGTGGTTCACTCCATGTTTTGGTATTTTTAGCTGTTCCCAATGAACCCAAAACCCTGAAATTTGTACTTGAAGTTATTAAAAAATAAATTCACTAGTTAAGGGATACTGAAAAGTTGGCTGTATATTTAGGCTGGAATCTTCTCTATTTCTTGGTCTTACAGAAAGTAACAGACCACAGTTGCCCATATTTTCTTTCCTCTTCAAAACCACTTCTGCTCCAAAGACCATGAACCTGAACTGAAGAAACGACTTTCCTGCTGGTGTGAGATAATTCAGTCTCCGTCAGTCTCCATGATGTCTTAATCCCAGGCCTCCCTTAATTGACTTCTAACCGTGCTGAACTGTGGCTGCTAGAAGTTGCAATGTGGATGGCAATTTACAAGACACCGGAATAGTTTCTTGTTTTCAAATTAGTCTTTAGCTATACTTGAGAGAGAAGAAAAAGAGGCTTCTTGACTGTCTTCCTACCTCAAGTGAGATTTTCTTACCACCACAGGATGGATGGTTGCCTTTTAATCATCCATGGACAGAAAGGGGAAAGGGCAAAGCTGCTGATACCTTATCCATTTTGTCTTAGTGGGGTTGCCTCACGTGGCCTCTCTTGTCCAGGGGAACTGGAGAATACCTGATGCTTTTAGACTCAGATGAGGGGTAGTAATTATTTTAAACCCTGTTCTGTGAGGAATCTAAGGTGGACTAAAGATCATTTCCTTTTCTTCCTCCATGCATGTTTATGGGATGTATTTATTAATTTAGAAGTATTCTAGGCCTAGGCAGTAGGAAAAGGAAAGGGAAATGAAATGATTTCTTCTATGGCCCCTTATGACTATTTAAAATTTTTCCGCATATCCTCTCTAACTTCTTCATTGCCATTTAGGAATTCCAAATTAGAAAGCCTTCATACACATATATACATACATACGCATACCAGTGGGTATAGATACTCTGTTAGACTCTTAGAATAAGTAAAATATAGTTGGAGTCCTCAAAGAAGTCATAGAGCAAAAGGGAGGTAGATACTTGCATGATAACAACTACACAGTTTCGGAGATACATGTGAAGAGTGTTTATGGGAGCAAAGAGGAGGGACATCAGTGCTCACAGGCTGGGGTGTCAGGAGTGGTTTTTCGGTAAAGAAGAGAACTGAATCAACTCTTTGAGAATGAGTCAGAAGCAGCCAGCTCAGCCAGAAAAAGAATGTGAAGGGGGATTTTAGGCAGAGGGAATCGGTGAGAAAAGTGTGGTGATGTAAACCATGTAGTAGATGCTGGAATCACCAAGCAAATCTATGTCGCAAGAATGCAGACAGAAAGGTACGAGGGGAGTCTGTGCAGGGAGTCAGTCGGCTCCAGTTTTGAGGGGTCTTACATGCTGTGTCCTGAACTTGGACTTCATCATGGATAGGAGGGGGAGTTCCTTAAGCTGGGAATGGAACTGCTCAGATTTGTACTTTTATATATATATATATTATATATATATATTATATATATATTATATAATATATATTATATAATATATATTATAATATTATATAATATTATATATATTATATAATATATATTATATATTATATATAATATATATTATATATATTATATATAATATATATAATATATATTATAATATATATTATATTATATATAATATTATATATAATATTATATATATATATTATTATATATATATATAATATTATATATATATATTATATATAATATTATATATAATATATATTATATATAATATATATAATATATATTATAATATATATTATATATATTATATATAATATATATTATATATAATATATAATATATATTATATAATATATAATATATATATAATATATATATATCCCAAGGACAAAGCCCTGAACTAGCACAGGGAGAGTGAGAAAGCAAGAGATTAAGATTGAGAAATAGCTAGTAGGTTAATCGGGCAGAACGTAGAAGGTGATTTACCTCAGTATATTTTAACTATAGTGAACACCATGTTTATCTACTTACTCATTTAGCTAATACTTATCTGTCAAAAACTGGCACGTTTAAAAGGCTTATCTGATTGAAGTTCAAATGTTCTTTGGAGGAGAAGTTCAGGTATAATATTGAGGGTCGAAAGGCTGAGTGTGGTTAGGTTGGTGGTAAACACTAGTGTTTTTGGAAGGAGACTGGTGCCCTTACAAGCTGATTGACCTTGAATAAAACCTCTTAGCTTCAGTGGCTTCATGTGTAAAGGGACACACCTCCAGAGCTGTGCAATTCCACGAGAGGTGCAAGCTAGTGTGGATGTGGATATACCTGGCACCAGAGTCAGCTGAATGTGCAACCTCTGCACTAGCACAGAGTCATTTCCTTGGTTTAAGGTCACTGTCTTGGTTCAAGATGCTCTTGGCATCTTGAAATTCTTCATAATTAAGCAAGCAGCCCCACATTTCATTTCGCTCTGAGTCTTTTAAATTATGTAGCCAGTTCTACCTGGCACATAATAGGCACATAATGAAACTCTCAAAAGACCCCCATATTCTAAGCCTGAGATTGGAAGGAAAGCAGAAGGGCCACCCCTAATGAGTGGCTTTGATGATGTCTTTGCTTTGCTTTTCCACAGAAGGTGAGCTGTTGCTCATTCTTCTTTTCTCACACCTGCTTCCTGTGGCGTATATGGATTTTCAATTCTGCCATCCACTTTCTCTCATTTATTTAAAAATTCCATACTGACATCATTCTTTTATCTTAACTACTATTTTTATCCCCCACCTTCCCTACCAAGATAAACACATTGGCCACCAGCTGTACATAAAATCAAAAATGCAAATTCCTTTTTGATGCCATCAAGGTTTGAGTCGCAGTTATTTTTATTTGGTTTCAAAATAGTTCATAAAATGTAAGTTTTCTTTAAGAAAAGAAAACCAAGTCACTGTGATGGTTTGATTTGGGCTCCTATCATATGGAGCGTACCTTTAGATTTTAATATCTTTGCTGATCATACATTGACTGTGAGTTTTGTGCTGATGAAAATTACTTTTGCCAGAAAGCTGCACTGGGTTGAGACATTCTGCCACAGTAATCCCTAAGGACTAGAGAATATTCAAGTACGACCAAGGGAAATAGAATGCTTCTTTTAAACCACTGAGCCAACAAATGAGGTCATTTGATGCTAAGGGACTGTGAACGTCCACTAAGGGGCTAGTTCACCAGGAACATTAAGTTGGTTTGGGTTGGCCCATTCCTTAAATGGTGGTTAAGAGTACTAGGGTTTATTTTTCTACCAACCCCCCTATGCTTTTTTTTAATCTATCCAAGTAACAAGTTGTAAGATAACAAGCTAAATGGTACTGAATCTCTACATGGCTAAAACTAAGTCAACTTTATTTCCTTTTAAACATTCTGTCCAAATGACTTAAAAATGGCAAGGTGTTAGGATTTCTGGATGAGGGGATATTTCAGGTGACATTTCTAAATGACAGTTGAGAAATATTTACTTTACATCCCCTGAAATGCTCTGAGATGGAAAATTGAATGAAAAGAAAAATGGGAAAACAAAACAAATTGGAGTCATGCCTGGCTTGTTTACTTTAGGAAATCTCTTAGCACTCATTTTAATCAATTGAAAAGAGATGGTTCATCAGATCATAGAATTTTAGAGCCGAAAGGAGCCTCAGAGATTATCTCATCCGACTCTCTCATTTTATGGATGAGGAAACTGGGACCCAGCGAGGGGAAGATGCCTTCCCAGTGTTCCATGGCTAATTAGCAGCTGGGCAGAGAACCCAAGTCTCCGAATGCCCAGGCCGGTGTCTTTTCCAGCCTGTCTGGAAAACGAAATGACTGCCTCATTTTCATACCAATTTAAAGTCTTTATATAGTTCCAAGTCAAAGAGACTTAAGAAAATAATGTGGTGAGAATAGAAAGAATGTCTTTTCAATTGAATGAGAATATTCAGGTGTGCCTATAAATACTGACTAGCACTGGATATGTGATTGTTTTTCACATAGTAGATATGAGATAATATTTTTTGACTGGTGGAAGGGCACAGAAAAAGTTAATTTATTAAAAAGAAAATAGAAAAATCCCTAAACGAATACAATTAACATCATGTAAGAAAAAAAATATGCTTGTGTCTCATATCAAAGAATGTTAAGTCCCTTAAGAAAATAAAAAGCTAAATTCAATTTCAGAATTTCAGATGTCCTTTCCAAAAATGAAAAGAAATGTTAGTGGTGGGATATTTTCAGACTTCCGCAAGGTTGCTTTTCAATAGGTGGACCAGGTATTAATAATTTATTGTCTGAACTGGTACTTGAGAATGAAAAGATAATATAAATATTATAAATATTTTTGGTGAGGCACCAATTGTAAACTGTCAGTGTTCAGGGCAATTAGGATATATGGATCATCTTACACTTAAAATGATGAAAAAAGTTTACATTAACTGAGTGTTTATTTTATGCTGAGCAAGACCTTAGGGAACTTAGAGTGTCTCTCACTAGTTGAACACGTAATGTCTTCAGTGACATTTTATTATAAGAGGTTTAAATATCATATGAAAAGGCAGAAGTGTGGAATTTCATAATTTTCATTCCCTGTTGTGGAAGGTTCAGAATTTTTTTCTGATTAGGTAGAAAGCAAAGAAAGTTTTCTGTGTTTTTCTCCTCCACTCTCCATCCCTCCTCCCTCTGCAATTCTTCCCAAGTCCCTCTTTCAAAAACTTCTATGAGTGGCAAAATTCAAATAGGATTATTTGGCTTTGAATATTTCTCTGAAAACAGCTTCCTGGAGAGGAAGATTTCTTTGTCCTGACAAGATAGGTTGCTGCTGAATTTGCTTTTCTCACTTTTAGTTGGTTTTATAATGGGGTTGTTGAAAGCAATGAACAGTTTAGAAAAATACCCTTGGTGCTGTGAAATAGGGACTATTTCCTAAGCTTGCTCAAAATCTGATTACATTAGCAATTTCTCAAATCCATTGTATTAACTTTGTAATTTGCTTTCATGACCTACAGAATCTATTGATTCGGGCAGTGACTTCTTTTTTAAAGGAAGAGTAAACGGCTTGTCTCTCTTTGGAAAATACGAATTTGGAAGAACTTGGAAACAATCGATTTCTAGACTGACTGGAAGATAATGTCCGCATCTCCCCAATATGCTTGTCATTGTGTGCAGTGCTTCTACAGGGAGTTGAAATGTGTGCTTTGATAGCTCTTTTGGGTTTTAATCGTCCTCCTGGAAGTTCTTTCTAGAAGAAAGGAGAAACCTTTGAAAACAGTTACTATGCACATTGTACCTAGAACTTGTGTCAGACCTTAATCAAAGAAACACTTTACTTTTAGTTCCTCACTTCCACTTCACAACAGTCCTGTGAAAATTTAAACATTATATGTGCTGAGAAAGTCGAGGCTGAGGAGTGGCCTCCATGGCTGGGCAGGTCTGCGACCCGTAGGCGGCTTCATCTGGTTCCCAGGGCTGTCCGCTGGACTCTTAACTAGCCACTCTGCTAGGCAATCTTTGAAGATTCACTTGGATGTAACTCAAACTTGAAAGGATTTTCTCCATGAACAGCCAACTTTCTAATTATCAGATCCAGAACATAAAAGCCTTTACATGCTTTTAAGGGGTCGGTTGTGTCCCCCCAAAATAATGTGTTGAAATCCTAACTCCTCATACTTCAAATGTGACCTTTTTTGGGGAAAGTCTGGGTTTTGTTAAGTTGAAATGAGGTCATTAGTTTGGATCCTAATCTAATAAGAGTGGTGTCCTATTGCAAGGGGAAATTTAGATCCAGAGGGAAAACAACGGCGAACACAGAGAGATGACCATCTCTAAGCCAAACTACTAGGCATCTACAAGGAGAGAGGCGTGGGAGCCTCTCTACATCCTTCTTAGGGAGCCCCACCCTGCCAACTTCTTCACCTTGGATTTCCCAGTTTCAGGTGTGATGCAATAGATTTTCCTTGAAGTCACCAGGTTGTGGAACTTGGTCACTATAGCCATACCAAACAAATACACCAGGAAGACTCCTGCTCCCCTACATTTCAGCAGGTGGGAACTTGCTCCTGGGTGGGCTCCAGCCCTGCCTTCTATTCTCTGTTCTGAGTGTGATTGTGACTGGTGCAAGCAGCAAATAGAGACCAGGTCCAGTCTGGTGGAGCACAGTGAGCTGAACCCATCTCCACGCTTCAGGACTCAGGCCGACCCCTGGCTGCCCCCTGGCAGAGGAGAAGGGAGGGAAGGCGACCTGGGGCTCTGATCTTCCACTTTGCAGATGCAGACAACAGTGGTTCCATGCAGACTCCTTTTTCTCCCTCTCCTACCCTCAGTGGCTTCCAATACTCTAGTGGAATTAATTGATGGGAGAATGATCTGCCATAGCTGCTGAATAATGCACATGTTGATGATTTCTTAATAACTTAAAAGCCCTTATGATGGGGTGAGGAGAAGGAAGAAAACATGTCCCACTTCCCAACAAAAGCTTTCATTGAAATCATTCTCAGGAGGAACCTTAGAACTGCCAGATTAGACCTGATCAACAACTGGGAAAACTAATCTGGTTTTATCAAACAGTCCACTACCTCTAAACCCCAACGCAGCCTCACTATTAGCTAGAAATAATAAAATGCTTAATAAACCCAAAATTATGAAGACTCAGCCAGGAAACTCTCAAACACTCCTGTTTACAGCACACCTGGCAAGCATCTTTACAAGAAAATATAAAATCTGCCCTTTGAAATCGCTCAGAATTGGTGGCACAGCACATTTATGCCCTTTAAGCTGTGAGCCAGAATTTTCAGAGTTTATAACCCTTTGCTATAATGTAAAAGTTTAGAATAAAGAGCCGTTTGACAAGCTGTAGAGGTCAAAACAAGCAGCTTTTATTTCTTGTCTGAAGAAAAGAGAGCTGAAAGGTGCTTAAGTATTATCATGGAATTGCTTTAACCCAGAGGAAGAAAGCTAAAGATAATTTGATTCAGATAGACTCCATCTTCTCTTTGATTCCTACCATAGGGCTGAGGCCAAACTTCTGTCAAATCAGGTGTTAGATTAGTGATGACCATGTCCACTGGCGTTTCCTCCCAGGGATGTGGTCATGCCAGGTGGTGGTAACACTGGAATTTCGCCCTTTCTCTGGATTTCTGTTTCCCCTGTAGACTTGTACTTTTTGTGGGTCTTTCTTGATTCAGAGATCTTCCATACTCTTGCCAAGTCATCCTGAATTCCAGCCTCTCATCCCACCACCAGTTCCTTCAACGAGTTTTCAGTCATGATCAGTGATCCCTGCAGTACCTCTCATTCCCCCAAATCTTCTCTTTCCTCTCTTGAGTGCTGATGGCCTCTCTCTAATGACAAAGCATATTTTTTTGAAACCCTCTGTTGCAGGTTGGGTTTTAGGAAAGAGATTCTGAGGGGACTGGCAAATGCCCTCAGGGCATCTCCTGAGGCACGGCTGGAGTAAAGGAAACAGGGAAGAACAGGGGGAGGAGTTGACTGTGAAACAGTCACAAATAGGGCCTTATGGACCCCATGGGGGATACTTTAGATTTTTCCCAATGGAGGCAAGGGGCCTGGGTCTTTGTAACCTGATACCAAAGAATGTCAGACGCAGGCTCTTCTAGGGAAGGACGTGATGTGGTAGGGCAGCTTCTCTGGTTGAGGGCAGCCTTTTCCTGGGGAGAGACTCCTCTAGGTGTCTGAAGCTGCCAACACCTCTAGCAGCAGAGGGAATGAGTGTTTGGTCTTACAAAACTGGATCTGGGTGGGCACCACTGCATCCACTGTATGCTCACTGCAGATTCAAAGCTGAGGAAGGCAAGACCTATAGGGAAATGCAGGTTGCCAATAACGTTTTGAGGAACTTACTATCTATTTTTCACATTTACTGAAATAGAATATTTGACACTTTGGCAATAATTGAGAACATGCTATATTCCATACATTTATTATTTCATTCAACCTTCATGAGATCCTATGAGAAACATGCCACTACTCCCATGCCGAGGAAAGCAAGGCTTAGAGAACAAATTATTTGTCAAATGTACACATATAAAACCAGCTGACCTGAAAACTCTAGTATTTTATCTCTATCACGTTGCATTTGTCCCAATAAGCAGTCTCCCCCTCCCCTTTTAGTCCTTTTCCCAAATATCCAATGCCTCTCTGATCGTTGTTTTCCCTCTAAATTATGAAAATCCATCCCCTGAAATCAGGACATAGGAGATACTGGGAACCTGTTTTAATCTTTTCAGAGTAGTTAGGCGTGTGGTTCTCAGAGAACCCACTACTATTCTTAGGTGGGAGCATTGTGCTCTGGGGGCGGTCACACCTCACCCCTTTTATCCAGTGACGAGGAGCGTCTCCTTGACTTTTCCTCCATCCCTTCAGTTTCTGAGGCTTTGCCACCTCAGCCTCCAACCATACTTCACCACTGTCTTCCCTTCCAAAGCCTCAATTATTCTCTTGTAATTGTTAGTAGGAATCACCACTGCTGTTTACAAATCTAAAATTCTCATGGCAACACAAAGGGAATAAATAGATACATCCTAGAATTTCACGCACAGAGAAGAGTGACTTAGAAGGGACTACTTTAAATACAGTGACCACAAAAGAGTCACTTAATTGTTCTTTTACAGAGTATTTCACATCTAAAATCTGTTTTGGTTGAGACTAAAAGTTTTGGGCCTCCCTGGTGGCCTAATTGTTAAGTCTCAGTGCTGTCACTCTGCTGGCAAAAGATCGATCCCCGGCCAGGGAGCTAATCCACATATGGCGCAGCAGACCTCTCCTGTCTCACCCGCTGCTCCCCTCAGCAGTGTAGTTCAGTAAATCTGCCTGTTCTGCTTCCCACTCTGTCTCTGGTGAACCCTCTCATCAACCCCCACACCTCTGGCCTATACCCTGGTTCTTCTATGCATAAATAAATAAATAAATAAATAAATAAATAAATCTTTTAGAAAAGAATTAAAAATTTATACAATTTAATGCTTCAAGTTAAAAAAAATCCCTACTTAATCATTTCAGAAATTTCAGTTAAATAGAGACAATGTTTTGTTTCAGTGTGTATATATAATACATACATCCATTACCTATAAATCTATAAACATTATTTGTAAAATTGTAACAAAAAGAATATTATCCAGCTGCCTCTATATCAACTTAAAATGTACCATGTGGGCTAAAAAGAAGAAATCAGGATGAGGTACTTAGCTGAGACCTTTTCTGTAATAGAATGGTAGAATTAAAATCTCATTTTTTGAAATAAAAAAAGGATAGATTTTCATCTGTCTGATCTAATTTAATATAACCTACCTGGAGGCAGAGGAAAATGGAGTGAATGATTTTTCTAGTCATTTCTAGCTCTATAATTATATTTGCAGAGGGAAAGAATAAAGACTCCTGCTGCTCCACACATTATTATATATTTTGAAGAGGATTCGGTTTAATATTTGTCATTCAGCCACTTTCCTAATTTTATGTCTAATTAGCCAAGAAATTGAAGTTTCAAAAACATTCTTGATTTGCCAAGTTCCCATATGTATTTGAATTCAGCAAACATTTATTACATTCCTTCTAGGTGTGTGGCACTTGAGGGAACCAGGGAAAGAAGCTGAAGCAGGAGGGCACGGGCAGGTCTTTGCAGGTGTGTAGTTAGTGAGGAGGGAGGACCTGTTGATGACCAGCTAGAATGAGGGCTAAGTTTAACAGTGGTCATTTAACAGAGAAACTGAGGTTGGGTCACTGCATCCTATTGGAGGTGAAAAGAGCATTAGGGAAAGCTTCACAAGGAGTGAGTATTGGAATGGGTCAAGGGTGAGGGAAGACTGGAGGGAGGGTGACAGGGAGGGTAGAGGGAGGAAGTGAGGAAAGAAGGGAGGGAGGGAGGAAGGAAGACCTTTCCCTGGCCGGTTGTGATTAACCTGCATAGCTTCTGGAGAAGCTGAGGCTCCTATGAAAAGTCTGAGGCTCTGCTGGGATCATTCCTTTCAGGACAGCCAGGCAATGTGTCCCACTTGTGCTTCACATCAGGAGGCAGCAGCAGCAGCACTGCAAGCCTGGTCTATGCAGCTGTTTGTGTCAGAGGGCTGTGCTGCATACATCACCCCCTAATCGGCATGCTGCTTCCTGGTAACCCCCAACACTACAGTGGACTCCTAATGAGAATTCTCTTTAGACTGCCTTGTCTTCCTAATCTCCAAAACAATAACACTGTTCCTCTCAAAACTGCTATTCCCATAGAGATGGATCTCTCCTCCCACGTGTGTATTACTTTGCAGGATATTGTTAAAAATATCTTTTCATAAATAACAAATATTATTTATTTCTGCCTTTCACAAGCTTTTCATGGGCACTGTAAGGCTGCCAAGGATGAGTGTTTCTGTGGGGTTTGTTGCAGACAGCCACATGGCCACACCCTATGCCCAATGCCAGCACAAGCCTCCATGTGAAGGAGGAGAACTTGGACTTAGTACAGTTCATGTTCTTTTGACTTCCTCATCACTTTGGGTATTCAGACTATCTCTCTTGCTCTTACAGTCAGTTATTTGCAGACTAGGTCTTCCAAATGGTCAATCCTTAACCTGCAGAGGCACCTAGTGCACAGAAACATTCTAATGGTGGAATCACAAGCACTGTCACTGTCCTAACTAGAAATGTCATGACGACCTATCAGCCAACATCAGAGAGGTCGCAGAGTGACTGGGACTATTTTAAGAGGAGCCTTACTGAAATTTTCCAAAGCTGGTGGAGGTTGATTTTCCACACCCACACATCCTTGCCAAAATGTTTGGTGTTCCTAACTTTGAGATACTAATGATGGGTGTCTCCTTTGACCCTGTGAATTAATCCTGCTTCCACCTTTCTTGGGTCTCCAGATATAGAGGCACCTGAGACACTGCTTATTTCTGAGGCTCACCAGCTAGGAATTTCCTTGCCATCCTACTTTTCTATATCAGGACATAGGGTTCTACATCCACCTGAGTATTTCTCCTCTAACTCTACTCCTCAGCCCCAAAGTGAACCCAATAACCAAATCACTTGATTCATTAATGATTAAATTTCCTTGTATGTAAAATGGAAAGTCCTATTTCAACTTTTTCTAAATCAGAAACCTTTGAAAACACATTACCTCAGGCCTCATTTAATTTTTCTGTAGCATAGAACTCAAAAAATTTTCTTTGGGTTGATAGTTCATGGCAGTAGGGTGTAGAAAATGTATTTTTGAGAGCAATACAAAACATATCAAAATATTATCACTTGAATAAATCCACTTTATTATTTCAACTGATTTATCTGACATTCAATAGGAGCAAAAAAAATTCACATCAACACAAATAGTAAAGAAATGAAAGAAAAAAATGTGGCATTTGTGAAGAATTTTAAATTGTATTGAAAAAGGAAATTATCTCTCTTTAAAAAACAGTGTTTCCCATTTATTTTGTTGATGGGAATGTAGACTGGTTCAACCCTTATGGAAAACAGCATGAAGATCTCTCAAAAGAGTAAAAATGGATCTCCCCTAGGACCCAGCAATTCTACTCCTAGGTATCTACCCAAAGAACACAAAAACACTTATTCAAAGGGATACATCTATTCCCATGTTAATAACAGTACTCTTTACAATTTCCAAAATATGGAAGGAACCTAAATGCCCCAAACAGATGAGTGGATCAACAATGTAGTATTTATACACAATGGAATACTACTCAGAGATATAAAAATGACAAAGTTATGCTATTTGTGGCAATACGGATGGATCTGGAAGGAATTGTGATAAGTAAAATAAGTAAGAAGGAGAAAGACAAATACCAGATGGCGTCTTTTGTGAGTGTGATATAGAGAAACTAAACTAAGGGACAGACCAAGCCAAACTTAAAAACTAACCCTTGAAAACTAACAAAGAACTGAGGAACCCAGAGGGGGAAGGGACGGAGAATAAAGTGGGCAGGGAGCACAGTGAACTAAGATGGTGAAGTGTGGGTGCTTTGATGATGGGTGAAATATGGTAGTAACACTTGAGTTGGGGGGCATCCTATCCTCTGAAAATATAAATGGTAATGTAAGCCAACATTGTTTCAATTAAAAAAATAAAAATACATAACAACAAAGAAACCCTAAAAACAAAAATACCAATGTTCCACACTGTGCATGTTATATAAACTGGAGGGATCATATGTATGTAAGGTGTTTAGACTTTAGAGTTCATCTTTATCTGATTTGCTTCATCTAAGTTCATGGGAGAATGGTGTGTCTTTTCCTGTTGCCGTTGGGGGTGTCATGTGACTAGTTGGGCCAATGAGCTGTATCCTTCATCACTTCCTGGATGAAGCTTTGAGTTCCTGGGATGAGGCTAGACCTTTCTTCCCCTGCTGAAAAGAACAAGGAGGGCAATATTCCAGAGAGTTCACCAACAAGATGATGGCCCCTCCCTCAGTCTGGACTACTGAGTCTCTATCTGGGGGCAAATTGCTCAAGAGCATTGTCTGGATTCACAGTAGATTTTGTGACTGTGAGAAATGAAAATCTATGGGATTCAATGAGAGACTAGGGGGCTGTTATTGCACATAATCTTGCCTATCTTGGATTATGATTCTATAAGAGAATAATGCCTTTCCCTCCCCTTATGTCCTTAAGACAATAGAATTAACGGGAGGCTCTGGATGGGTACAGTGAACTTCCTAATAATCAGGAGCTCTGAGGGAACTGGTCTGTAGCTCTGTGCTACGAGGGAGGGGTGGCCCTTTGTGACGGCTACTGGTTGTTTTCCCTCTTTTAATTAGCAGTTTTTGTTATTATACTTGGGAGGCAAAGCTCCAGGAGCAAAGGCCATGGCTTGAATGATAAATGCCTCCTCAAACATTTCTAACCTGAAAATAAAATAACATAAAACCTGGCAAAATAAATCTGGGAGCGAGTTGCAAATGTCAATTCTGCCATTGTATGGATTTAAAATCAAATGTAAACAATGTTTGAGGAAACATTGACCTGAATCAAGTCTTTTTTTTTTTTTCTTTCACACTAATAATTAGCTCTCCTGTAGCAGATTCTGGTTGAAAGCTAGGTCAATGCCCCTCTCCCCTAGGAGGCTGAGAAAATTCTCACTGTGGCAGACCACAAGACAAGGCCCCTGGGGATGGTGTCTGCTGTGGTTGCCACTTTGCCCATGTCTGGTAAAGGGCAGGTTTCTTGGCAAATGCTCTCCTCACTTGATTTGCAAGGAGTGGGTAGAATTTCTTTCTCTCTTTAGTGTGGGCAGTAACTGGAATATAGAGAAGCTGGATCAGGGATGACAGAGGTCAAAATTCTAGAAACCAGATGGCAGGTTTAACCAATATTGAGAATATTAGCATGGGAATTAAATGTTCATGTTTAAAAAAGGTAAGTGGCCACAAGGTTATATACCTTTTTGCATTTGTGGAGCACAGTACTGACTAATGATATCTTATTATCTGAGGGTTTTGTATTTTGGTTTTTATTTATTCTGCAGCTTCTTCAATAGTCAGACATTTAATTATACATTTTCCTGATTCATAAAACAATGGGTAAGGATGGATATCTCTAAAAATTTGAGACTCAGTGGCTTGTTTAAATTTCCCATTGTGAGCACAGTCACTTTAGACCTGAGAAAGATATCAAATTGCGTGTAAAAATCGCACACCGTTTAATAAATGAGAACTTGGTGCTATGACGCAGAGCTCTACAAATTCTGCCGTTTTGAAGTTTACTTGAGAACTTTTAGTCAGGAAAATATTGTCAGATCATCATGATTATATTCTCTGTTTCTAAGTCACAGAGCTAAAAGAAGAAAATAAGATTCAACCTAATGAAGTGAAAAAATCATTTAAAAATCAGATAATACCAAAGACTTCAGTATTAACAATTTATTACTATAGTATTCACTAACCTTCAGCAGTCTAGATAGAAATGTTCTTAAAGTGCTCAGATGAAAGAATTTAATGATTTTAGTTTAATTCCCTGTTGCACTGAAGGCCATTCTGGAAAGAAAAAAATAAGAACCATCAACATACATTATACTAAAGGTCTGAGTCTCAAAAGCAACTCTAATCTTTAAGTGGAAAAACAAAGTGTCTAAAAATGTATTCTGAATGTACTAGGACTTCATCATTCTTGAACAGGTCTGCTGTTATCAATAGCCAGTTCCTCTGTTATGACAGTAAATTAAAACACCATTCTTTGCCTTAACAAGAAAAATGAATAAGAAGAATAAGAAATTTAAATGACTTTGCCGAATCAATTCTTTGACTTGCTTTTTCATATCTCCTTCCTTTGCTGAGGCCTTAAATCTGATATCCTTCAAATAAGCAAGACAGAAGAAAATGGCTCTTACCTGTCTGCTCTCTTTCTCTCTTCTGATCCTTCTGGTCTTTGCTCATCATTTTTTTCAGGTCATTACATCCCTTTTGGATTAATTTCTTTAATATCCCATTGGCTGGGCTGCCAAAACTCATTTCTTCATTACTGTTCTTTGCTTAAGGGTGGCAGTTGCTGAATCCTCTGCCACATCCCCTTTGATCTGCCTAGGATTTTATTTTTTTATAAAATCTATTTCTTTTTTCCTTCTTTGTTTATCCCAGTGGCAGGAAAAGATTAATTATTTCTATGAAGCTAGCACTTCTCTTTGTGTCAAAGCTCTGGCAAATAGAACACATTTACCTTAAGAAGGCATTTCTCTGTCCCCTGTGATTTGGGGTTCTAAAAATTGGTCAGTGGATTTGCTGAAGGCAGGATCTCTGTTCGCAGATTCTCTTGGCAGAGCTAGTCTAACAGGACAAGCATCTGCCAGTCTGAGTCCAAGTCCTAAATAAGCATCCTTGTCTCCAGCCCTGCATGCCTCCAAACCCAATCCAGGATAATCTTTCTGAAATACAAATGAAATCTTGTTATTCCTTGGCCTGGAATTTCGTGATTCTGGATTGTCTTTAGGAGAACCCCAGACTCCTTAGAATGACATTAAAAGCAGTTTTTTTTCCTTCCTTATTTTATCTTTTCCCATTCTCCCCCCACTCTCACCTCCATTCATAGTCAGACTGAAATATATGGGTTTATAGACAGGGAGAATCCTCTTTCATCTCCGGGCTTTTAAACCTGAGGTTATTTCTCTTATGACTGCCTCTCCCTCCTTTAGTTATTTGGCAAAGTCCTCACTTTTTTTATAATTGAAGTAACAATTCATTATGACATTATGTAAGTTTCAGGCATGCATCATTAAAAACCAGCAAGTGTATATGTTACATTAAGGTCACACTTTTTATACTCTGCCTGAGGCCAGCCATTCTGTACACCTTCTCCCCCTTGCCCAGGACTCATAGTTTTCTGTCCCCACAGCTTTTTATGTTTGACTGTAATGTTTTGGTCACCATGTTCAATGTCAGTATATACTTGTTTGGATCATCCAATAGACTGTGAAGCCAAGATCTCTGTCTTATTTATCTGTGGTATCTTCATGTCCTATTAAAAAGCCAGGAATAGCATAGTGACTCAAAAATATTGTGCTCTCAGATAAATGAAAGAATTAATGAGTAGGTAGTAAAGTAACTCGATATCTCTCATTAGTTGCGTGGCATAAATTATGAATCACTCTAGTTTTATTTTTCTTTTCGGTAGGCAGTAAGAGTATTCCCGAATGCAGGTACTTAATAGTTGTTATTGCTATTATTCTAATTAATTAAGCCACATACTTTGAATAATATGAATTGATTATACACACAGCCTGAATTTATCTGGAAGTGGTTGCTTCCTTTTTATAATTTTATAGAGTTTCTCATCTTCTTTCTTGATAAACCACCTATTTATTGGGTTTCTATAGAGTAAATTGGATTTGGAAACTCTTCACTTTAAGTATGTCCTTTTCCCTTCTGAGTCTTAGAGAAAAACTGCATTAATAATCTGTTTTATCAAGGTAGCATTAGGTTAGAAACTGGGGTCATACTATGTATGCACAATTGTTTTCCTATATTTCATTTTATGTTTTATTGTGAGCATTCTACCATGTTATTAAATATTCTAGGTGAATGTGCTTATTGACAGCATAATATATCATTTTAGGGTTGTACTCTTCCTTCATTTCTTCATTCCTATAGTCATCACTTACTGAAGTGTTGTTTCATTAAGTTTATTTGTGCGGGTACACTTTTGTTTATATGCTTATATATTTCTGTTGTGTCATGATGTAAACTCTATTTCTTATTATGGATTAAGCTCAAAAATGTTTGAAAGTCACTGTCTTACTGGTAGAGTAGTTCTGAGACTACCTTTTCTCCTTTAATAAATTTTTTTACAAAGGCGAATCAGATTAAGATGAAACTCAAGGAGGGCAACTTTGAAAGGTTTAGCAAGTCTAAGTTATGTGGATAGAAATTAGGATAATCCTACAATAAAGTAATTAAATATATGATAAATAAACATCAACTCAATGTCCTTGTGTGACTTATGGAAACTACTTATTTTTGAACTCACTTTCCCTACTTCCGCTAGGCTTCCTGTCTTGTTCTACTTCCTTGAGTCCCTGTACCTCTATTGGGGAACATTAATACTCTACATTAATACTTTGCTACCTACTCATTTCATTCTTTTATTACAGTGGCTTAGGAATCCCTTAAATTAGGAGCTCAAGACAATGCACTCAGTAAAACATGGTTAATGTCGATTCTACCTTGGCTGGCTAACCTGAATCTTCTGCTGTCATTCCCACTGTGTTCTATATATTGTCAAAACTGAGCCACATCTCAGAAGTGAGCAGCTATAGTTAAAGAAATCAGAATAGTGGCTCCCACTTAAAAAAATAAAGAATCCATCCTGCATCCCTGCACAGCAGTAGGATCGCTGATACAGAAAATGGATATCTTCAGAACCCTTGAATTTTATTTTCCTGCATTAACACATAGCACACCCCATAGACACATGGTCTGGTAACTCCTCGTGCGTAAGATTTCTACAGTTCATCCTTGTGATTCACAAGTTTCAATGTTAGTAATTTACAGTAATGAACCATGAGTTGATACCCAGGCTGGGTGAGACAGAGGCAACGTTCAATCTACTGCGAGTGGTGAAGAGTACTTGAGGGATACATTCTGTATGTTCTGAAAGCATCTTAATGATCTTAAGTGCTTTGGATGTTTAGAGGAGGTTCAAAGGCACTGAATCAATTGTGCATCATTAAAAAATACAATACATAAAACTTGGGAGCTGAAGAAATGGTGTCTGTTTTACTGTTTCATAGACTGCAATGACTAAAGAGATGGCAGGATAGAAGGGTACTGAAGTAATGTTCTTGTTTCCTGGGATCATGGGATAGATATGTGTTTCCTATGTGTTGTCGACAGGGTTCCATGTGACCTGGGTAAATGAATGGCTTGGATGAGTGAATCCAGGCATGTTTGGGGATCACAGAATATCTCACTATACTGTTTTTTTCAAATATCTTACATTCAGCAAAACATCAAACATCTTTAGCCAACATACTTCGTGTTTAATTTTTAAATTGATGAATATATATATGAGAAGATGAAGCTCCATGACCTCCAAATCTATCTTCCTTCCTTCCTTCCTTCCTCCCTCCCTTCCTCCCTCCTTCCCTCCCTTCCTTCCTTCCTTTGCTTCCTTCCTCCCTTCCCTCCCTCCTTCCCTCCCTCCCGCTCTCCCTCTCTCTCTCTCTCTCTTTCAAAAAGAGTAGCTAGAGAACTTTGAAACCATGTTTTTTATAATTAACTACTTCTTTTGCCATAATGAGAATGATAAATCCAGTTATTAGAATAAACTTATTATCCTCATGTAGATTCAAGCACTCAATTCAGAAGGTCAAAGTTATAAGAATACAAGCCATCAATTTGATGACCTGAGTTCCTTTCTGTCAGAGTCAGTCCTTTAAAATGGCTTTATTATTTAGGTAACTCTAGTGCTGGGAAAGTCCTGCCAACTATTTTTCACCCATTCTTATGTTTCCCTGTAGAGTCAGCAGAGGCATCTGAGTATTTCTAAAGTGGAAGAAACATGGCGTTGACTTCAGACAGCCCTGGGTTTGATTCCTGCTTTTCCTACTGACTGGCTAAGTGGCTCTGGGCAAATCAGTTCACCTCCTTAAGACTTTCCTCACTTGTGAAGAGTACAGTGCTCTTCCTGGCTGTGTTCTTGTGAGAATGAAATATTTAGTGTATGCAAAATGCTTAATACAGAGTCTTCTGGGAGCAGAGACTCACTTTGCATGAATAATAGCAATCGGTTCAAAGGTGCTTCCCTGATTCCTCTCCCTTGATGATGGTGCAGATTGATGAAGGAGGCATCTACTTTTCTACCGTGGACAGGCTGTATGTTCCCTGACTTTCCACCATGGCCTTGGTTGCTAGTCCAGAGCTATTGCATCTGTGCCCTTTTGATGTTAGACAGGTCTAAAGTGTGTTCAAAATCAGTTATGTCCCCACTCGATGGCCACACAGCAGAGTTGGCGTCTCTGGAGTCATAGTCAGAATGTTGCATCTCTGCTTTCTTTGCCTGGGTATGGTGTCCTCTCCGTCTCCCGCTTGCAACTTGTTGGCAATGGGCTCCCCTTTTTGGGAAAGCATGAAGTAGCAAGAATCCTTTGTGTAGACTACGGTTCCCTCTTGCTTTTTCTGCTGCTTTAGTGCCCACAGGTATATAAGATAGCGAAGATAGGGATGCTGTAAGTTTAACTATGTCTTTTGGTAGACTAGATACTGAATATAGAAATAGAAAACTGGTAGAAATCTGTTTCCTACAAGTAGATCAATATTTAGTGACATATCTGGCCATCCTTTGTCCAAGAGACCAAATTCAGGGAAAGGTCATTCCTACTATATAAAATATGATAGGGTCTGATATATCAGTTGATCATCCTCATTTATAGATTTCATGTTTGTGAATTTACCTACTTACTAAATTTTTTTTTAATTCCAATTCAGTACCTCTGGTGCTTTTGCAGTTATTTATACACGGAAAGTGTGAAAAACTTGAATCTCTTCTATGTACAAGTTGCCAGCTGAGGTAAGACAAGGTGGACTTTTGTTCTTGTCTTGCTCTTACACTGAAATGAGTAGAAGATAGAGATGAGCGGGGGCAGTGATGTGTAGTGCAAGAAGCTCCAAGTCTGGGACTAATTGGACTGGATTTGAATCCCAGATCTGGTACTATGAGTGGCATGACTTTAGGCAAGTCACTCAAAATTTCTGAGATTTGTTTTCTCTTCAGTAAAAATAAATAAAATAGAATCTACCAATCTGGTTATTATTAAGATTTAAGACTATGATCTATATGAAATAAATATAGATCTGTCTGTCTGTCTGTCTGTCTCTCTGTGTATGTCTATCATCTTCCTATCTATCTGTCTAATGTAGGAGAGATCTTTCTGTATTCCCTGATTCATTGAATCAGTGTTTGCAGATAATTTATAGAACATAAGTACCATGAATAATCAGAATCAACTGTTTATGTACAATGTGTGTGTGTGTCCGTGTGTGTAAGTACCTCCCAATGAAAGAATAGACAGGGAATAATAACTAGACATTCACTATAGTTCCATTTCTATCAATAGCCTCCATTGATCTGTGAACTGAGATATGTTACTTTACCCCTAAGCCCCATAATTACCTAACATGTAAAGGTAAAGTTGTCTGCTCTCTGCCCTGTTTGCAACAAGAGGTTATTGTAAGGATAATATATGTTTACCAAGACTACTTTAGAAACTTTTAGAGCACTTTAATAATGGGAGACATGATTTTCTGGCTTCTGTCCAGGTAGCAAGAGAAACCAGGAGAAATCAGAAATCATAGTTTATGGTCACTTTATAGGGACTCTAGTCTATGATGGACTGTTTATTTCAGTGTCCATTCATTTGTGATTTTTCTGTTCAGTCCTTCAGTGAATTTCTATTAAAAACTGATTATGTGTCCAGACCTATACAAAACATGCAGCATACAAATGAATAAGCAAGAGCTTACTGTGGAAGGAGGCAAACATGCTCCCTGGATTCTAGAATAGGGGAGCCCTGGGCTTGCATGCTTCCACCAGACCCAAATTCTTCAAATGGCTCTGTTTCTGCTTCTAGCTGTGGAGACTTTCTCATACTTGTGTTAGTTGTTTTTTTGTATGTGACTGTCATGTGTGTGAATGGGTATGAGAACACCCACAGGTAGAAATGGGTAGGTAAAATATCCTGGTACATTTACCATGTGCCTTCTCCTTCATGTTCCTCTTTCATTCTTACTCATTCCCTGGGTTCATAGAATGTGCAATTCTTTCTCTGGGTTCTTAGGCACATTCTTTCATGTTAGAACTACTAACATATGGAAATTCATGCATGTCCAGATGATGATTCCTGAGAGTAAAATGCAACAGCTGAACAAACTGTGTGTATTTCACATGTGCTCTGTGTGAGGCATCTTGGGCTTGTTGTGTGTTCAATGCCTGGCCAGAGGTTCCAGTATAAATAAACCCAGTGATGTGATTTTCTTGTGTCATTATTTATCTAACAACTTCAATTCTCTGGTCTTAGTGAAAACAATTATTAAATAATGTGTGTAAATGAGTGAAAAATTGTTTTAAGAAGTTATGACATTGCAACTACCCTTTCAAGTGGTCTTGATGGCATATGTAAAATAGGGAGAAAAACTGTGGTCTTCTCTGGAGATTGCTTTAGCAGGTTTGAGTGGATATAAAGTCTTAAAAGAGCTATAAGAAAACTTGGTAATTAGTTTGTCTCTGTGTCTAAAATATGTCTCTGTGTCTAAAATGATTAAATGGAAATCCTAATTTTTGGATTACTTGTATAGTGATATAATGCAATTAGTTAGCATAAAATATACTTCACATTTCTTATTTTTGCTTTTTTTCCCTAACTGATTTGACATAACAAATTTTTCATTTGCTTTTTTATTCTTTCATGCATTCATTACTAAGTGAATTTGAGGCCCACAATGTTCAAGGCACTATCAGAACAAAAATCCTTTCTCTGTGACATATCCATTGGGGTAAAGTAGATATCGCAGACAGATAATAAAGTAGATATTTTCTGGATAGTTCTCGGTATTGTATGTCTGCTAAGACCTGTTAGACTCATTCACTTTTATTAAAGGTTTCAAGTATTTTTTCTTCCAGTCTATAAAAGGTAAAAAAAAAAAAAAAAAAAACACAACTGCAGCCAAAGTACGGTTGGTATTTGTATTCTACTTTCTGTTCAGTTTAAGATCTCATTCCTGGCTTCTGGCAGGACAATGAGAAGGCAGGGACTATGGCATTGAAGTCAGACTGCCTAGCTCTGAACTCTGGCTTTACTGTTTTCCATCTACATGGCTTTAGAGAAGTCACTCAGTTCTTTCACACCTTACTTTTATTGCCTGAAGAGTGGGAATTAGGGAGTCTTGTCATAGGGCACTTCTGGGTACGGAATGAAAGTCCATAAAGCACAAGCACATAACACAGCAGCTGAGCCATATTATTCATAGTAAGTACTTAGTAGAGATAATAGTTATTCTTGCTTTTGGATAATAGAAGCAGTTTCTTTGATTCCTAGATTGATATGCTAGCATTTATCTACTTACTAAAATTTATTTGTAACTCCAAATCAATACCCCAGTGCTTTTGCAGTTATTCACAACATGCAGAGTGCATAAAATTTCTCTGGATATTCTCTGCCAGAAATTTTATAGTTCTAATAATATGGCACATAATGCTTGTTTGGATGGTCTGGAGCCAAAGAATTAATTCTTTCTAAATCCTGAAAAACCAGGATAGGACAATAGAATGGATGTGTCTTACATTCCATAATGGGAAGGTTACCACTTGCAGCAGTATCTCTAGGAGCAAATATACCCAGCTACAGAAACATAAGGAAATTTGAAACATGGTGAAATGGAAATATAAGGAAAAAAAGTCTGGTGGAAATTTCACTGACATTCTTCTGATGGTTTCTCAAACTAAGCCTTGATCAGAATCACTTGGGAGATTTTTAATAATATAGATTTTTTTAAAGATTTATTTATTTATGCATACAAGCTGGAATGTAGGCCAGAGATGTGGGGTGGTGAGAGGATTCACCAGAGATAGAGTGGGGAGCAGAACAGGCATATCAACTGAAGCACACTGCTGAGGGGAGCAGCAGGCGAGGCAGGAGAGATCTGTTGCGCCATGTGGGAATCTCCCTGACCGGGGATCGAACTTGTGCTGCAGTGGCTCTGGATAGCTTCATAGTGCTGTGCTTAACCCATTGCACCACCAGTGAGACTCCTTAATAATATAGATTTATACAATCTATGTTATTTCTATTTAGAATATATTTATAGAGTATAGAATAATTATAAGCTATATAGAATGTAAATGACATAAATAAATTTAAAATATATATGTAGATTTTATAGATAAGAATATTATGGAATGTCTATTAAAAAAAGCCTCCTCCAACTTAGTAATTTGTATGTAGCCTGTTTAATATCAGTATGTAATAAGCTTCGGCATATGTGTAGTAAGTCCTCACTTAACATTGTTCATGATTCCTGCAAGCTATTATTTTAATAGAAAAGATTATATATTACCAAATTTATCATAGGCTAATTGATATAAGAAAGAGTTAAGTTCCTGCAGCATATCTCTGGTCATAAAAACACACCACACTTGTCTGAGTAAAGACTAACAGCACAGCTAATATTAAATAATGTGTAGTCTTTCATCATTCATTCCTTAACTCATTCATTTCCAACCTGTTTCTGCTAGTGCAGAGTTGCAGGTGGCAGTTCCATACCCCAGGGCAGCTCAGGCTACAAGGTGGTACCAAACTGAGCTATTTAACAAAACCCACTCAGACATGGGGAGAACTGGCCCCAGCACAGCCAGGAATTGAATTTTTTTCCTTCTCATCAACATCATAACAAAATGACATTGTTTGAGCACCTGCAGCAGTTGGTGGTTGAGATCTAAGTGTGATTATTTGGTAGACATTCTGGACCAGGCCAAAGACATCTTTTTCTTGAAGGTATCCTATGGCCTGTGTGTCCTCACGGACTGGTGACATCAGAAGATGTAGAGAAAAGAGCCACTACAGTCAATAGTAATTCATGTGGAGAGCCTTTGCTTTCTGTGTGTCTTTATTTTTTTAAAGATTTATTTACTTATGCATACAAGAAATGGAGTGCAGGCCAGAGGTGTGGGGGGGTGAGAGGATTCACTGGAGACAGAGTGGGGAGCAGAACAGGCTGATCTGAAATACACTACTGATGGGAGCAGTGGGCGAGTCAGGAGAGGTCCGGTGTGCCATGTGGGAATCTCCCTAGTCGGGTATTGAACTTGTGCTGCAGTGGCTGGGGATAGCTTCATAGCGCTGACACTTAACCCCTGGCGCCACCAGGGAGGCTCTCTCTGTGCATCTTTAGCTTCATCTCAGAGTTTAGAAGAAAAGGTCTCACCTTTCACCCTTTAACAACTCTTTCCAGTTTTATAAGTAAAAGCTCCAATACATATATGACTCATGGGTATAACACCTGGCTTGACAAAACAAGAACGCAACAACAACAACAAAAGCCTGGGTAGCTGAAAAACACACACACAAAATTTAAACACCAGCACCAATGACCATTGCCCCAGGAAAAGACAGTTTACTTGGAGTTTTAGACACTGCATTTTGTAACTTAGAGTGTGACCCTTTTATTTTGATGACTAGAAAGCCCAGAGCCGTTCATGGCTCACTTGTCGCACACAGGATGTTCTGCCAGGAGTTTTATGTACTCTTGGCATCATTTTTCCTACCCTTATTTATCCCTTGCCATTATTTCTTCAGTTATCTATTTTTTATCCTCTGGTACTATATATAGTACAAAGCAAAGTCTTTTGGAACAAATTGGGATTTGAGCATCAAGATAAATATGGGGTAGACAATTGGCACATGAAATAATATTCCTGCCCTAATCTTTACCACTTGGTATTCAAAGTCACAGGAACACAGAAAAGAAATTGCGGTGAGGTTTCGGAGTGCAGGAATGATGGTGTGGGCACAGCGCTACTGGGAAGGCATGGGGGGGGCAGCACCCACCTGTTCAGGGTGCTTGTTTTAGACCCTGAAGTTACATCCCTACCTCCAAGGAGTTCAAGTGTACAGGGAAGACAAATACATAAGCAAAGAACTATACTATAATGTGATTCACTCTAAAACTGAGACTGTCTGAAATGCTATGAAAACACAGATGAGGGGCAATTAATTATGTCTAGGAAAGGAAGTCTCAAGGAGAGAGAGTTACGAAGAGGTGATGACATTTCGGCTTGATCTTGTGCATAACAAATGACTTCCTATAAGGTATTTTCCACCTGTTTTGAATTAACTAAAATGATTAGGTCTGAGAATTTATAAAGGTCATCGCTACTAGGATGGAAAAAGTGGATCATTCTTATAAAATAACCACTTAAAAAGTGTCAGCCTGATTTTCGATGGCTATCAGGATGAACTGATGCTGGAAATCATAAAAAAAGACAGTTTTGAAACACATGGGGACAGATGATGGGGAATTTGACAAAAATAGTGCTAATAAATATATGTAGTTAATCATATACAATATAAAATAACTATCTTTCTATTATGCTGTGTTTCCTCTTGGTTTGTGTTTGACTGACTTTGGCCTAACTGTAGGGTAAGACTGTGATTAATGAGATAAATAGACATGTTGCAAGCTCCGTGTGGCAGAAATCATGCTATATGTTCTCCAGAGCTACTTCATTTTCCCTCTGGGTCCACTGCTAAACTTTTTCCCCCTTACCCTAAGATGATAGCTGCCATCCCCAGAATTGATTTGTGAAAATCTCTCATGCTTCATCCTTACTCTCTCTTTCCCTTCCACTCTTCCATGGTGTCAGCAGAAAATGGTGTTAGAAGATCGAAAGAACTTGGTTGGGGGCGGGGGCACACTTAGAGGTGGGCTCTCTGGAAAGTTGTCTAACTAAGAGCATTTGCACTGGATTTTGCATCTGTAAGATATTATGGTATGTGGGGGGTGGGGGAAGAGAGAAAAGTTACTATGGTATGCTGTGTGAGGCACCTTAATTTGGGACTGTTTGTTATAGAAATTTTTGAACCTTAATACACCATCTATGAAATTATAGCAACACTTCTGTTTTATATTTACCTCCTTTAGCTCCACTTAATCTATCCTCATATTCATATAACACAGTTTACTTATTGTCACTCTCTAAGTTTTTACTTTTGTATGTTTTATTATAAATGATCTAGAGTAGAAGATATTTTTATAAGTAAAAATACATTCACATAACACATGCTCATTTTTTTTAACTGTATCATGTACACCTTCAAAATAATTTACCATCAACTATCTTGACAGCACAGCAACCTGATCCTCTAAACTCTAGCTCACCACTGGCTTCTTTTCCCTATGATTCTCTAAGGCCTGGGAATTTTGTTCTGTGGACTCTCCCAGGGTTTTAATGAATTTCCTTTTGATGCTTGTCCAATGGAACCAGCATTGCTATTTGACATTTTGAATTTCTCATTTCAGTATGTGACCTTGTAGGGTGTTGTTTTGAAGTAATCAAATCTGATCTTAGTCTAGTGAACTTAACCCTTGCCTGTTTTTCTACTAAGGTCGCAGTCAATGAAATGTTTTGGCATTTATATAACTCACCAGAAAATTAAAGTTAGTCCTCAATTAAAAGTCCATCCTCTTTCACTTCTGGCCTAACTCAAATAATTTTGTGTAGCTTTATGAATTTGACACACAATGTTTATATTCTTAGCTTCTTGAACCGGTACCAATTAAATATATCCAGTAATCATTAAATACCAAATATCTGTCTATCCACATAAAGTACAATATTTTTAACTATGTTAATTATACTATGTCAAAATATTTTCAAATATGTTTCACTGAGAGTCATTTCTTTTTTAGTCAGGCACATTTTGGTCCAAAGATCATTTTTTTATAATAGATCTGAATTTATACGAGTTCGTTACTATTTCCAGGACAACCTTGTCACCAACATAAATCATCTCATTTCAGCAGCTACAGTAAATAATTGGGCCCCTGAGACATTGTTTTCCATCTTCTCGGCAGAGAGCTCCCTACAACCTCTGGGTTCTCCCCTGGGTGTGCAGGGTGATGGTGCAGTTGCCTCTGGCCTTTTCATTTATTATTTATTTCGTTTATTGCAGGACTCAGAACAAATTGGAACTGGCAAAAAATGGAGAGAGAGGCTGTGGAATGATAATAATGTCTAAGATTCTGTGATTATCAGAACTGTGGGGAGAGCAGAAAGGGAAAAGAGAACAAGAAAAAAACCAAATGAAATATCATTTCAAATCAGAATACTTTTTAAAAAATGCTTGCAACCTAGTGAATTTTCCTGTCTCAGTAACAAAAGGCTAGTTTAATAAAGTTTTTTTGTTTGTTTGTTTTACGTTGTTTTTGCTAGTCAAAATGCAGCCTTATTGCTAGGAGGCCAGGGGAGTGCTGGGTCTAGGCCAGGAGCTCTGTCAGGAAGTTGACAGTCTCCCAGTATTGCTTCCTTGGGGCTAAGCTTCTCCCCTCTAAGCATCAGTTTTTCCGGTAGTAAACACCCTTGGATTAATTACATTTCCCAGCTCCTAGAGTATAAAAGGGTCAGCTCACTACTAAGTTGTAATAAAGTTTTCTCCTTTGCTTTTGGTTGATGAAATATTTTCCTGCTTGTGCACCAAGATTAGTATGCTGCATTGGCGTTTAATTACAATTCAGTAGCTTTTATCATACAACTTTCATCTTGGACCAACTCTTCTAAAAACAGGGAGCTTTTAAATAATTTGATACCAGTTGGTGTCAAATAAGATTTTATTCAAAGGCAGCCTAAAATATTAAAGTTCTTATCTGGTTCAGTAGCCAAAATAGGTAAATATTTAATAAAGTGTCTCATCTCTATCTATCTATCTATCTATCTATCTATCTATCTGCCTACATAACTACCTACCCACCCACCCATCCATCCATTCATCCACCTATCTTCTGTCTTCCAAATTATTAAAATTTGAATGATCCTAGTGCTCATGGAGTTCAGTGGTATAATTTAGTACCATGGGTACAATAATAGATAGGTATTATTATTATTTATATTCTTCAGATAAGGAATCCAAAGTCTAGAAAGGTGAAATAATTTGCAGAATCACCCAGCTAGGATTCAAATCCAGGCCTAACTCCAATGACTTCTAAGCACTACCTGAGACTGCCTTTTAAGTCACATTTAAACTCATACCATCTCTTTGAAATCATTAGTTATCTTTTGCTGTGTAACAAATCAACAAAACACTTAATGAAACAATAATGATGTCTTGTTACCTAAGGACAGAGGAATGAATCAGAAAAATGTGTTATATACATACAGTGCAACACTACTCAGCAATAAAAAAGGATTAAATCTTTCCATTTGTGAATTGGAGAATTGGAGAAGATAATACAAAGTGATATAAGTCAGAAGGAGAAAGACAAATACTGGATGGTATGTGCAATATAGAGAAGTAAAACAAAGGGCCAGACAAAAACCAAACCAATTACCAACACTTGATATCTTACTGCAAAGCTGAGGCAACCAGAAAGGGAGGCTAAAGGGGTAGCAGTGGGTGGGAAAGGGCCCAAAAGAACATGGTGGAGGATTATTGGGCCTGTGGTGGTGGCCATGATGTGAAAACATACAACTGTAGAAGTTTGAACTTATAACCCCTAAAACAAATATAATGATGTAAATAAGCTTTACCTCAGTAGAGATAATTAAGGAAAAGAAATTTAGCAGTCTTGATTAGGCTGTTTTCACTCAGGGTCTCTCATGAAGTTGCATCAGATGTTGACAGAGACTATAGTTATCTAAAAGCTTGTCTGGGCCTGGAAGGTTTGTGAATGAGATAATTCATTCACATGTCTGGTTGGCGTGTGCTGGCTGGTGACTGAACTCTTCTGCCAGTCTCCATGTGTGTCTCAGCATAGGACTCTTGAGCATCCTTACAACATGGTTGCTGACTTTCTCCATATTGTGTAATTCCAAAAATTAAGGCTGAAGCAGCACTGCCTTTTATGATCTAACTTAATAAGTTAATACACTATTACTCTCATCACATCCTGTTGGTCACTCAACCAAGCCTGAGCCAGTGTGTCAATAACTACACACATTCTTGGGTATGAATACCAGGAGGCATGGATTACTGGGGCCATCTTGGCGGATGGTTACCATAGCAAACTATTACTTACTCTCTTTTTTCATGACTACCTCCAGTCTACTATTACTCTATATTGACCTAGCATAGTCATTCAATAAATAGTTGCCTAACCAATGAATTAAATAAATATTTGGATTGAAGAAAGTGAAGAAACACCATTTTTTGAGGTGTTGCTAGAGGCATGACATAGATTTGCCAAGATTCACTTTTTCCATCTGCTTTTCCTTTTCAGATACTGCTAACCTGCCTTCCCTACAATCCTATAATCCAGTGATTGTGTAGGAAACCATGCAGCTGAGGCTGCTCTGGCTGGATCCATTCAGAGACATAGGAATAGGTTTGACAGATTGATCTTTCTCAATTGATCAGAGTCATTTTCCTGATGATGTCCCCAAGAGAGCTCTACAGACGCCTCTAGTCCTAGAGACAATCATGAAACAGGTTTCATAGATACTCTATTTCAGAGACAGCCATAAGTCAATTCTTTAATGTATAAAAAGCTATAAATACCCACATGCATTAATAATGTTGGCTAGTGGATATATAAAGATCGCATATTGAAAAATGCCTCTTTGGGAACATGGCCATTTTATTTTGTCATCTCTAATTTACTAATATTCTTCACCCTCTTTACTACTTAATGAAGATAAGCCACAGAAGCACTAGTTAGGACAGGAACTGTGTCTTTCCAGAAACGATGCCTCGTATGATGTTTAAAAATATAATGCTCTTCCGGTCCCAGCTCCTTTCTTGTTCCAAGGATGTCATTATCAATACTAATATAAATTTTTCATTTCTGGAGGCATTACAATATACAAGCAATGGATTTTTCAATTTTTCAAGTTCCACTGAGTATATTAGCAAAATTATCTGTCTGTCAGCAGGCATGCAGTGACGCCAATAGCATCTCTGATTTTGATTGTTCTGAATCTTTTTATTATTACAGGTCTCCAGTGGTCAAAAGACCAAGGATTTACTTGCAAACCCTCATCTCTACCCCTTCCTTCTTTATGCTTTCTCTTATATCTCTTATTCTCTTATCTGAGTCATTGAAAGTATAGATGTTAAAAACATTCCAAGAGAAAGGATATGTATATTTCATTGGTAAAATTGTGAGCTTTTAAAAACCACACTTTTCAATAAAAATATATTATAAAAAAAAAACACACTTTAAGATGCTTTACGTTATTAGTAATTTTTAATGTCCTTATAAGTTAGGAAATAAATGAAGAGATTCTTGACACAAACACAGCTTTGCCACACCCTAGGAACACACTTGGCATGAAGCCACATTCTCACATGGTTTAGTGCAATTCATTCTGATTTTATACACAATTGATCTATGACAATTTGAACTCTCAATTCTTTTCTCAACATCGTGAACTACAAATGGTGTGCATGCCTTGAGAATGAATTTTAGAGTTCTGTGTGGTACAACATGTAAGAACCCAGGATAGATCGTGGTGGCAAATTAGAATACAACAAACATCCTTAATTGAAAAGGTGAAGACTTGTGGTTCAAAAACAGTAAGTCAGGATCATAGAATGGTAGATTTGGGATAGTTCACCATCTGCTTCTCAACTCCTCTGATATTAGAATGCAGAAAGAGAGGACCAGTGTGAAACCTGGTGTCACAAAGATAAACATGGTGAGTGAGCCTAAAATCAACATTCCTGACCTTCCGTCAGGAATTTTCCTGCATACGTTGCATTATTTCAGAATGAAAAAGAAGATGAGATTAATTTTCCATGAACTCTGTTTTCTTTATGTTATTCAAGGTTAGAGACTAAAGAAAAGACTTTTTATTTGTTTGTATGTTTGAAATAACTGGGTCAAATAACTAGCTGCATAGACAGTATTCAACAAATGGCTCTTGACTGTGGTGTGTTTATCTGCCAAGCCTGGTATTACAGCATAATGTCAAAAACACTTCATTATTACAGTAGTTTCCAGGTCCCTAACATCTGTATTAGCTTCCTACTACCACAGTGAATAATTTACCACAACTTAGTGGCCTAAAAAAATGCAACACAAATTTTTGTCTCCCTTTTAAAAGACCTTTGTGATTGCATTGGTCCTCTGGATGACCCTGGTTAACCTCCCATCACAAGATCTTTTATCACATCTGTAAAAATCTATTTCCAAGCAAGGAAACAAATTCATATATTATAGAGATTAGAACATGAATATCTTTGGGGAGGGATTTATTATTCTGTTGCAACATCTAAATTTGATATTCAGTTAAGAAACTGAGAGAGCGTGATGGTGAGAGTCTTGCAGAGTCTGGTTTAGAGCACAGCAACTGGGTGACTTTGGGGAACTTCCTTAGCCTAATGGTGTTTCTTCATCTGCAAACAGATAGAAATAAAAGTCAGAATGTATTACATGCTTAGTATATTTACTTATTCCAAAATATTGTTTTACTCTTTTCCTCCCTGGTTGCCTAAAAATCCATCACCATAATGAACAACACAGTAACTATCTAGACCAGGAAGTTCATGATCAACCAACTGCTTTAGTGGAAACAGATGGTCATTGGTGTCCTTCACCCTCAGAAGGCAACAGTGCCTAAGTCAAAATTTTAGGAAAAAAGGTAAAGGTACAAGACCACCTCTGATATCATTCTATTTGAATTCAGAACCCATTTTGGATATGGCAAGACAACTGGATTTGGCATAATTTTCAATTTCTTGGATTATGCAAAGGACAATGAACTCAAATATATAGACTTGCAAGACATGGTATATATGAGAAGAAAAAAGCCTCAAGAGAACAGTGAAAGGAACTCAAGAACAGAATGAAGACAGTCAGGAGGGCTGCCAAGGCCAATGTTGGTGTTAGCAAAAAGAAGGAGCAAAGATTCTTCAGAGACTTCATCTGCAGTGATTGTGCAGATTTTTCATGAGAGGACTAACAACTTAAAATCTGTAAGAAGACAATATTATTGCATACTTCCTTCAGGTGAGGAAGATTGCCACATTCTGAGAATATAGTGATGAGCAAATACCGACATAGGACCTGTCTTGAAACCATTGACTGGTGGAAGAGGCAATCTTTTGTCACATGCAAGTTCATTACAAAGAGCTATAAAACTTCAAATGAGAAAGCATTCTAATGTAGAGAAAGGCAAGGAGAAAAGGGAAATATATTGCAGGTAGGGGGACCAAACAGTGCAAAGGGAGACGGAGGAGAGTGTGTGCAGAGGACCTGAAGTAGGCCGATGGGGTGGAGCAGGGAGAGTAAATAGACCCCAAGTACCCTGTGTCAGCAGTTTAGCATGCATGCTCTAAACTCCTCCTTCCTTGGGTAAGTGCCCTCAAAGAAGTCACTTACCCTTTATATGCCTCAGTTTCCTCAGTGATAAAATAGAAATAACAATTATAACTCTCAAGGAGTTTGCAGATCAAATAAGAAAATGCATGTATTCACCATACACAGCACACTGGATGCATCTTAGCAATCATACTAATGATCTTCTCCTTTATCTGTACATTAACCTCATGATGTAAGGATTATTATCTCTATTATGTAGATGGAACAACTGTGACAGAGCTTAAATAACTTGTCCAGAGTCATAGAGCAAATCAGTGACAGAGCAGGAAGTAGAACTGAGGTCCCTATGCCTGTGTGGGGCTAGGACTCCTCACCATGGTGTCCTCCTTTAGAGGGGAGCTTTGGAGATGAATGAGATAACACAACTGAATTGCAAAGTAAACCTAAATACATAAAGAAAAGATTTATGGTTATTCATATTACTCTCTTAACTGCTATATCCCCTTCTATTATTATAACAAAGGCAGTTTAAGCTGACTGAAGATGAGACATTTTATTTCTTTTTGATTCATGTTCTTGCTAAATAAATTCCGATAACTGCTAAAGAGAACAGAAATGCATGGGATGCAAAGTCCACATGTATCTTCATAGCTCTGTGGCCTCATTCCTTTCCTCCGAGATGCCAGAAGTTATTTCTGAAGTAAGAGTAAAGACTGGAACAGTTTATTTTCTGTTAAGCTCTTATATCCCAGAAATCCAGTGGTTGGTGTATTTCAGTAATCTGAGATAACTAGATTGAAATAGCCAAACCATTTGTAGTTTGCCTAATTTCAAAGAATTAGAGTATAAAACTACATTTAGCTTTAAAATTACATATATACATTTAATTGCCCTTTGATAATTTTGAAGATGTCTCAGAACCGTGCTGTTTCTCAAGATACCCATCACTAGTATGTCAGTCACCTTTGCCCTGTTTAAGACATGAAGGCCAACTTAATAGTCCTTTTTAGTTGGTGGAATGCCAGAAAATCATGTTACTTAAAGTCATCATAGATAGAAATCTGGCTTTATTCTCTTAAATTCACTTCATAAATTTAGAATAATGCAGTGAGGGTTTTGTATAGTCTTTTAAAATTTAATTATTAATGTAAAACAATAAAAAGGATAACATCTTAAGTGGAAAATGCATAACCCCCAAATGCTTCCTCAACCAAATCAAACAGAACATGAAATGAAGAGAAAGAGCTTCTTTTTCTTAAATTATGGATTGTTTTTATCATTCCTACAGATGTCTGTGCTAGAATACAAGTCTTTAGTAATTATGATGAGAGAAAGATATTCAAGGACAGATCTATTTTCATAGACACCCACAAAAAGCATACTTGGCTTTTTATTGTTGCTATTTTAAGACTTTTGTATTTAAGAAGAGCCCAACAGCAACATGATGCCTCTTAATTTCTATGATCCAATATCTTTAATAGCACCTACAAATTCAGGGCATGAATTCAACTGATGAGAAAATATGGCATGAGTCATTTTGGTAATTAATTGTAAATTTACAGATTCAGAATTGCTGGATTAAGGACTTAAAGAAGACACTGACAGCTTGGAACTCAGATCTCAAAGTTGGAGCCAACAGTGTATCTTGTGTATTGACTGAAATAATACAGTGAAATTTCTTTCTCTCTTAACAAGCTTCCTCCAGTCATAAAATTCCCTTTGCTATGCTGCAACCCCAATGTAAAAAGGAGAACATGTTCAGATATTGAAAAACTGTAGGCCATTACCTACTTTATCACTCATATCAAAGACACTGAAAAGATAGCACATGTACAATTGATGGATTATTCTCATCATGAAAGTCTGATGACCCCACTTGGGTTTTCAAACAAGGCATTTAATAACCACTGCCTTGTTAAAAGGTGGAAAATGATCTGGCTGGTGGCCTGATAGGACGAGGCTTTATTGATTTTACTGAGGCCCTTGACTTGGGAGATCACAGGCTTCTTAAGGGCAAACTTAAAAGGAAGCATTAAGATGGATGAGTAATTACCTGTGTGATAGATGTCATTCTGTAAACATCAGGATTGGGTAGCTTCTCCTTTGGGTATCAAATGATGGGGGAGGGAAAAACCATTGGCGGATTCTCATTTCTACCACTTTCAGTCCTTTTGCATATTTATGAATTAGCTTTGTTCTGTTAGAAGTATTGGGTCTAGGTGATATTTAAAATAGAAGCCTTTTTTTTTTCATTGAAATATTGGAGGAATAGATCAATTGTCATGGGTGCTAGAAAGGCAAAAGGATGCTTCAAAATATTACTGGAGAAAAAAAAAGAAATAATTGTCAGTGTTTGTAGCTCTACCAGGTAGCTATGTCTACCTGGGAGTGAGGCGCTCTCTCTCTCTGAAGCCTGGGGCTCCCAAAAGGTCAGGTTGAGTTTGAGACAATGTCAGAAAAGAGACCTTTGATGGCAGACTGGGGAAGGAGTCACTGAGTGGGAGGTGGTTGCTGGAGAAGGCACGTACCACAATGTGGCACTCTGTGCAGGCATGCGTGAGCTCTGAATGCACAGTGTTCTGTGCTTGAGAGATGGTGGCCCTGGAGACTGTGGGGTAGATTCTCAGCCCATCTGCTTGGTCCTTGTTCTCTTTGAATTGGTGTCACTCACAGTGATTTAACCAAGCTCTGCGTAGGGTGGAGGAAGAGGTTTTATTTACTGGAAACCCACTGGGCTCTTGAACTTGGGTGATGCATAGAATTCCTCTGTTAAAACACTTAACAGAACAAACCTTTGGACAGAAAAAATAGTTTTTTCCTTATCATATCTTTTGGATATACTGTGGAGAATGTGAGTTTTGGAATCAGATAGTAGGACACCTGCTTTCCACTTCTGGCTCTATGTCCTGTCTGTGAGACTGCGGGCAAGTTTCTTAACTTCTCAAACCTTACCCTTTCTCATTTACCTGTCATTCATTCACTCATTTATTTATCACACATCTATTGATCTAATCTTATATAGGTGATAGAATCACCACATTATGTAATAGAGATCAATAACGATTTAAACATGATTATTGTCTTCCAAAATATTTCCAAAAAAAAAAAAATTTCCAGTTCATTTGTGACAGTCACATATGTAAAAAAATAACTACAATATTATAGGTGCTGTCATGTGCTGGATAGAGGATATAGTGAACAGAGTGATCACATTAAAAAGGGAGTGACTGAATTTTCTGAACAGGGAGTGCAACTGGAAACACTTCAGAAAAGAGACAATGTGGAAGATAAGGGGGTCTTTATAAGCAGTTGGGGGTGGGGGGGCTGGCAATAGATACTTGCATAATGCAATTTTTTTCACTTATATGAACTTACTGCAAAAATTTTATGATTCAAAATTATACCAGGAAGGAAAAAGTATGATCTTTTTAACATCTATATTCACTTTATTGATCCTGAGCAATTATGTTGTCTTCTTGTGGGGATCACAAGAGAATATTGTCCCATAGTATAGAACCAATGTCCTAGGTCACCTCTGCTAGGAAGTATTACATCACCCTCCAACGCCACAAATGAGAGCCTGTCCTCTGCAGGTACTTTTGTTGTAGAAAACACTAAATCCTCCCACTCATCCACACAGATAGAAAGTTTTTGCTTTCCATGCAGTCTTGGTTCTGCTGCTTCCATTTCATATGTTAAAGAGCAAAGTTTTAGTGTAACATATAGTAGGACAAGTCATTTACCCAAGAGCTCGCTGTGAAATGTGAATTATTTGTAAAGTATCATACAGTTTAACTTGATTTACACTAAACAAAAGCATCACCACAGTGTGTGTGAGCCTTAGAAGAGGAGAGGAAATCCTTCGTTTTATTTCCTCCTTGAAAATACATTTTTAAAAAGGTCAGATCCAAGAATGAAATCGTGAAGATGAGGTGCTAAAAATATATATCAATTCTGTCATTAAATGGATTAATTATTTTTGTATAAAGAGAAATAGATAGGGATCTTCTGGGAGACATAGAGGAGAACAGTCTACTAAGTATTGTAATGAATATATTGCAATTACATTTCAGTGATATGATTTTATATATTAGAGGAATGAATAGATGGGACATTATATTCCTATCTGAGGAAGTAGCCAACAACTAGAATGCATTTTTCATTTTATGGATTTTTATATATTTTTGTATATTGACTTTCTCCCAGAGAAAAAAATTAATACATAAGCTATTTCACTATGTCAGAAACAATCTATAGTGAAGTATTGTTATAAATAATGAATGTGTGTGATATTTTTTTAACTGTTTTGCTCTCATTTTCTCTTGTAAATGTTGTAAACTATAGTACTACCATGGGGTAGGCTATTTTAGCTTTGTAGGTGGCCAGAAATTTCTTGCTATTGCACAGAAAAGAAGACTATCAAAGACTAATTCAATGTTTTCTTATTTTCATTATTCCTGTATATTTTAAGCTCATTTCTCATTTTTGGCCTACAATAGTAATTCTATCACATCCACAGCTCTTTTATCATTGCTAATATCTCTGAGGATAACATTGATTGGAAGGTCTACTCATGCAGCCATGATGTAGCCCAAGAAGAGAACTCTCTGCAATGGATCATTTCAATGGGTTATTTCATGTCTGGCGGAGGTGGAACTCGTGCTCATTGTTGAAAGGCAGATCCTTCAATGTGTTCTTGTGTACTAGACCCCTCAAGAGAACTTATGTCTAATAAAGAACTTTTGGGAAACAGCTTTTATGAATAATATTTAAATCTGAACATACACAATATTTTCGATTATTTAGTAAAATTGTCTTTTTTTCAAAAATTATTCATGAAATGTTGGAGTCACGTGTGTTGAAAAAATAAGTTTCTTGTGATTAGTGGGGGCTGTAAAAGGAAGACGCTCCAACTAGCTTGACTGTGGTCAATGTGAAAGACCTTATGAAAGATATTGCAATAAGTAAGCCTGATATCAAATCCTGGTCCTACCATCTTGTAAACTGCGTCATGTTATGTAATCTCTTCTGCTCCTGCTTCTTCACCAGTAACATGGGCTTAAAAATACCTAATCAAAGGATAGTTATAAAGTCCTTAGCAGTTGCATTACGAGTTTTAACAAATGATGGTTATTATCATTAAATGTAAATTCATGAGCAACTTTGAAAGAATCGCATCACTCACTTGAAAGTGAATGGGCTAACTTATCTGTAAATAACCATATATTTTCAGAATAACCCTTATTAAGGATCTGTAAGAGTTTTGTTTTCACATAACCTGGTTAGATCACTGTGGTTATTCACCTAGCAGTCCTGCCGCTCACTTTGACTGGAGTTGACAAGACATTAAAATAATACTTTTCCAATAATATGTGCTTATTTTAGAAAATGCAAATATTAAAAAAGACGGAAAACATCTCCCTTGTTCCCATTGCTCTGATGTAATTTACAGCTATTAACATCAAAGGATATATCTGTCTAGTTCTTTTTATTTTCTTGACTTACCAAACATTTACATAATTATGTAATATGTATATAATTTCTGGGAGTACAATTTCACATCTTCATATGTGTACATATTTCATTCTCCATCCAACAAAGCCCTAGTGTCAACATCCTACCACATTAAATTTCTTAGGCTCCTCTCTGCCCTCCCCCCAATTCCTTCTAGTGAACTGTATTTTTCAGAGTCTATGAATTAATTTTGCTCTGCCTTGCCAGTTGTTTTCTTTGGTTATTTATATTTTGCAAAAGACAGTAACTATCTTTTACTTTGACTTATTTCACTTAGCATAATCACCTCAAGATCCATCCATTTTTTTCCTAAAAGGCACTATTTCATCTTTCTTTTAATACCTAAGGAATATTCCATTGAGTATATATTCCACGTTTTCTTTACCTAGTCACCTGTCAGTGGGTATTTCGTTTGGTCTATGACTTGGCTTTTACAAATAATGCTGCTATGAACATAAGCGTGTATAAATCTTTTAATATTAATGTTTACTTATTTTGGGGGGAATACCTAGCAGTGATATTACTGGATCATATAATATTCCAAGTTTTATTGAGAACTCTCCATACCATCTTCTATAGAAGCTGCACCAAGTCATGTTCTCACCAACAGTGGATTAGTGCTCCATTTCTCCACATACTCACCAACATCTGTTGTTTCGTCTTTTTGCTATAGGCCATTCTCACAGGGATGAGGTGATAACGCATTGTGATTTTGATTTGCATTTCTCTGACTATAAATGATGATGAACATTTTTTCATGTGCCTGTTGGCCATTTATATGTCTTCTTTGGACACTTTCCTTATCACAGAAAGTGATGCTAAACATTTTTTTTTTAATATACCCTTAGACCATCTGAACGTTTTCTCTGGAGAAGTGTCTATTTAGCTCTTCTGATCATTTTTTGATTGGGTTATTTGTTTTATTGTTGTTGAGTTGTGCGTTCTTTATATACTTTGGAAATTAGCTCCTTGTCAGATGTGTGATATGCAAATATCTTCTTCCAGTCCATAAATTGCCTTTTTGTTTTTGTGGTGATTTCTTTCATAGCAAAAAAGCTTTTTAGTTTAATGCAGTCCCATCTGTTTATTTTTATTTTTGTTTCCCTTGCATTGGGGTTGTGCCCCCAAATACATCACTGCAGCTGATGCCTAGGAATATATCTGCTATGTTTTCTTTAATGTATTTTATGGTTTCAGGTCTTATGTCCAGGTTTTTAATCCATTTTTAATTAATTTTTGTATGGATTTACATAATCATCTAACTTTTTTGTACATGGCTTTCTAAGTTTCACAATACCATCTGTTAAAGAGACTATCTTTTCTCCATTGTATATTTTTGGCTCTTTTGTCAAAGATTAACTGTCCATCTGTGATTTATTTTTGGGCTATTCTATTCTATTCTATTCTATTCTATTCTATTCTATTCTATTCTATTCTATTCTATTCTATTCTATTCTATTCCATTCCATTCCATTCCATTCCATTCCATTCCATTCCATTCGTCTTTATTTCTATTTTTGTTCCAGTACCTTACTGTTTCAATTATTATTACTGTATAATATAGTTTGAAGTGAGTGAGTGTAATACTTCAACTTTTCTTCTTTTCTCTCAGATTGCTTTGGCCATTTGTGGTCTTTTGTAGTTCCTTACAAATTTTGTAGCTGCTTGTCTTATGTCCTTGAAGGATGTCATTGGAATTTTATAGGCGTTGCATTGAATCTGTAAATTCCTTTAGGAAACATGGCCACTTTAACAATGTTTATTTTGCCAATCCATGAACATGGGATATCTTTCCATTACTTTACATCTTCTTTTATTTCCTTAGATAGTATCTTATAGTTTTAAGTATGTAGGTCCTTTCTGCCCTTTAAATTTATTTCCAGGTACTTTATCTGCTTTGGTGTAATTTTAAATAGGATTGTTAATTTCTTCTTCTACTAATTCATGGTTTATATATATATAGACACCACAGATTTTTGTTTACTGATCTTGTGTTCTACCACTTTACTGCTTAGTTCTTTCTCTAAACATACAGCACATTTCCCCCACCAAAATGGAATCATATTGAACATATTTGTTTCAAGTATATTTTTATATATTAATATCATATTTTCAAATCTTTAAAGTATTCTAAAAATTTTATGAATGAATAATATACCATCATATTTCTATCAGTCCTCTGTTTTTGAACATTTGTGTTGTGCCCAAGCCTCCTCACTCTTTGTCTGATGAGTGAGTGTAAACACAGGATAACACAGGGAACAGAAGTAGAGGTACTGGACTAAGTCAACACAACAACAGGCTCAACCTTTTCACATCTGGCCTTGTGAGTCAATAAATTTCCTCATTTTGAAGCAGTTTGGCTAGGGATTTTGTTACTTATAGATCAATCTATATACCAAAGAACATCAACTGGTACAGTGATCAAGAATTTAGGGCTTCAGTGTTAAAGTTAGGGATTCTTGTCTTAAAATTTTTTAAAATTTCCCTCCAGAAAATTCATACTAATTCATTCTTTTACAAGCAAGTGGTGTGTAGCGTCTTGAAAAATATGCTAACATTTATTTTGTGTTGCATGAAGATAAGATTACCACCAAAATATATGGCAATCTATGATTTTTTTTTTGTCACTGAGATGCAAGCAATCCTTTTTTTCAATCAAGTTTGTCCTTTGTTCTTTCCCCTGTTTTCCTTTCTCCTGTTCCCCCAACTTCTTTATTTACATCAAGACTTAATCTAAAAGAAATTGAACTGGTAACTAAGTGTTCACCTCCCCTCATGTGCCATTATACTCTCTGTGGTATTATATGATCTGTTAACTCTCTCAGTGATCCACTTTCTCTACTTGCCCTCTCTAAATTAGTGTCCTTGGATGGATAAAAGGAAACAATAGATTCAAAAGTTCTTTGAAAAAATATACAATGACTAGTAATTTGTCTATAACCCATATTTCCACTGTTCTGTTTCCTATTTCTCTGACTGTGCCTTAACCTACTCTTAAAACAGTGGAAATCCAGCTTCAGATCTTTAAATTCTCAACCAATAACTATAAATAGTTTTGGTGGGTCTTCTCCCTACCACATGATATCTACTATTCTCTTTCTTTCCTACTTCAACCCATATTGCATGTTTTCTAACACTACTGATACCCAGGGTACAGGTATTCCAGGCACACATGCCAGAGCACTACTGTTAATGCTGTCCTCAAAAAAATCAATGCCCAAGACTGATGCCATGATACTCTTCCATGGAAAGAAACTGATATCTGAAATTGAGAGTGCAGGAGGTATGACTATCACTACCATTATTTTCCAGTGGTTCAGATAATTCCAGTTCCAATCAGTTTTCTTACATATTTGACTCTAAAAGTTCTTTCTGTTCCATCTGTTCCAAATCTACTTGGTCCCTAGCTAACTCTTGTTCTTTGAAGTTGTGACTTTGTTTCTTCTTTGAATTGTAAGCCTCTCAGCTCTATCCCTGTCTTGTTATTACTGAGATCATGTCATTATTGAGAGTATGTCACTTTTCTGTTCAAACATTTCAGTGGCTTCTCATCAAGTGAAAGTTGGGATGGACACATTGGCTTGTTGGCCTGATTGATTGACCTGTCTTATGGTTTCATTTTGACCTCAATTCAATTGCATTTCACCATTCATCCACTGTTACCTGAATACACCAGACAAGGAATTCCTGATTCAGGGTCTTTGCAGTTGCTGCTCCTTCTGCACAGAAAGGTTTTACCTGAGATACCCATATCCTACAGTGTTTTGCTAAATATAGACTTTGCCCAACCTACCTTAGTTTTATATTCCCTTCACTTATTTTTCTTCTTTAGAACAAAACACCTAGTAAATATGTTCCATATTTTACTTAAACATATTTTCTTTTTACCACTTCCCACCCCCACTAGATAATTAACTGGGGTTTTTGTGTCTTTCATTGATGTAACTGGCATATTCCCAGTAGTACTAGGAGTTCAATAAATACTTGTTGAGTTGATTAAGCATTGTACCTGTGTATACATTTATTACCTATTTAATTATTAATTTTAATGTTTTATCACAAATTTCTTTCATGAGGCCAAGAAGGCTGAGACAAAGAACAGTATGAATGAGGACATTCTTTTCGCACTCAGAATTGCTATCCATCCTTTTCCAACTCTCAATATCATTCAAGGAAGCTCTTGATTCCACACACCCTATTCTAGTAATACTCCAGACATTTCAGGAACACTTAAATTCTGGAGCACAGAGCAGCAGAGTCTGACCAACATACTTTCCTCAGGCCAGTACATTAAAGGTAATAGAAATGAAAGAACCTTCCTGTGTGGTAGGGATAAATTTCTGTTGTAACAGATTTAGACAAAGGATAGCAATTAATTCTGATATTTTCATCAAACCTGTTAAAAACACATGTATTAGTATATATGTATGAAGGAAAAGAAAACTGTTCCTCTCCTCCCTCCCCCGCATATTAAAAACTACTTTGTAGTAAAAAAAAAAAAATCAGCACACTAGATGCCATTTAAAGGAAAAACTTACTATTAAGGAAAGAAGACTCTAGTATGTTAAAATTTATAATATTTTTTAAAGCTAGAACCATAGGCTTTTTGATGGACATGGGCAGTTTGTGTCTTTTAGACAAAATTAGTTTTTAAAATTCCTGTGATGTTAGTGGAAATTGCTCACTATTTTGCTCTTCAAATGGCATCCTTGGCTCTTGAGAAAGATTTTTGAAAGCCTTTATTTAATTCTTGACAGCTGTGCATTCTTCCAGGCTGGCAGATGAGACTCTATCTTGTCTAAATGTAAATACCTGGTTACTTGATTCCCTGTCAGGGAGGGCAGTTTATTCTTTTTGCAGGAAGCCTTGATTTTAGAGAAAGAAGAAACCAAGGTCCTATTAGCAGGCAGGCTTCAAACTGTGTTTACTCCTATAGAGCAGACTTTGTTTTCATGCCCAATAAGGTTGAGGAAGCAGTAAAATCAGTCCGGTAAATGGGTCACTGACACAGAGTGGGAGCCCATTCTTGCTTTGCAAAATACAAAGTTGTTGCTCTCCCAGCACCGTGGACACAGCGGGTCAGGACTAGGGTGACCAGTGCTCCAACTTCCCTTTTGCCCTGGGTGATTAGGATTACAGAGGGGCATGGCTGGCAGGAGGGGCAGTTTTGTCTTCATCTTGTGTGATCTAAATGGTGCGAATGAGGGAATCTTAGCAGTGCCCCTAATATTGATAGAATGCACAGCACGTGTCATATACATACTCATAAGGCCATTAAATGTTGATTTTTTTTCTCTTTCTGACGGGGGGAAGGGAGTGTGAAACCACACAATTTATGCTGTCATTTTGGCAGCACTTCTAGTGAAGTATCTAGGTGTTTCTCCTAATATCTCCACTGCAACTTCCAAATCATAGTCTTCCTGTGTTAGCTGAAAGCATTAAAACCAGAAATTACCATAATAGTGCTATTTACCCCTCATTTATGGAGCACTAGTGTTATTTTTCTACTGACTTTACAGAATGTGTTTCAACCAGCAGTATTTTTGGTCTGGTTGATGAAACTCAATTGTACTTAAAAAACACAGTTGGGCATTGTATCCAAAGACTAAACCAGCAGGCTTGTCATTTCACAAAAGGAACTTATAGAGGTAGTCTCTGTAATCGGAGAGTATTTCATTTGGTGTTTGAGGCTGTAGACTAATGCCTTATTTCACAGCTAATCATCTCCATGTGCTTATGTAACTGGACCAGAGTCTGAATGAAGCCTGCACATTTCAACAGCACTACAAACTAGATGTAAGAAATTCAATTTCATTTTATGTAAAAACAGACCCAAAAGTAGGGGGTGGGTGGGATGTAAACCCTAAAAAAGGTGGTTGGCCTGAATCCAAAGGTTGAAAGAATACAGTGGTGTGTGTGTGTGTTGTGTGTGTTGTATGGTGTGTGTGTGTGTGTGTGTGTGCGTGTGTGTGTGTGTGTGTGTGTGTGTGTGTGTGAGAGAGAGAGAGAGAGAGAGAGAGAGAGAGAGAGAGAGAGAGAGAAAGAGAGAAAGAATGAACCTTGGGGTTGTTAGTAGAGTTTTACTTCATCGATGATTTCTCTCCAGCATAGCACTTGGAGACTCACAAACAGTTCTGATTATGGTGCTTGTGACAATGCCACAGGGTCTTTGCATTATTTATCCTGGTCTGCTTTACTCATCCAGCTTTCTGGGAATATTTTCAGATGGAATCACTAATTAGCACATATGTGGAAACTTCTCAAAGCAATTCGGCCCCCTCCTCATTACTTTTTAATTTTTTTTTTCTATTTGCCTAATATATGTCAAAGACAAAATTTTAAATGATGGGTTGGAGGGAATTTTCATCCTGAACTTACATTTCATGGAAAAAATTAGTCAGACAAGGGAGCTTTTATATGATCATAAAGAAAGCAGTTCAAATGCGTACCAACTCAGAATGATGTTGGTTTGGTCCAGAAGGTGTTATATGGAGTATTTTATTAGTTAACCTCTAGGAAAGTGTTCTAACGTGGTCTCACAAATATTTTAACAATCCTGTAAACTGTGCCTTTATTTATCAGTGTACATCCTGACTTTGCTAGACTGTACTGCAGCCTCCTTCTTCCACCTTCTTATGCTTTTTTTATATAAATATATATTTTTATTGTTATTTATTTCTTTTACATTGTGTATTCCCCTTGGGTAACCCACCACCAGTTCACTCGTGATCCATCTCCGTGGTCCCTTGTGTCCTTTTCTACTCCATTTTGTGCCCTTATCCTCCCCCTCCCCCCACCCCCCAAGTGTCTCTCTCCTATTTGGTTTCCCTATAGTCCTGTTATAAGTGAAACCATTTGATATTTTTCTTTTTCTTTCAAGCTTGTTTCGCTAAGTGTAATCCCCTCTAATTCCATCCATGTCACTACAAATTGCATGTGTTTATCTTCTTTGAATGCTGAATAGTATTCCATTGTGTATATGTACCACATCTTCTTGATCCAGTCATCTATTTTTGGACATCTGGGTTGCTTCCATACCTTTGCTATTGTGAACAGTGCCACAATGAACATACGGGTGCATGTATCCTTTTGGATTAGTGTTTTTGTGTCCTTTGGGTAGATTCCCAAAAGTGGTATT